>JAXQQM020059464.1:0-44864 GCA_034641835.2 Pinus albicaulis | reverse complement strand
TTCACTTTTCATTTACAACTTACTAGGTTACTCATGTTACCAATATTTTCACATGGCTCACTTTTAGGTGACTACTTATTGTACTTCTTCTTTATAAAGAACAATTGGTAGATAATTGTATTATTTGAAATCTATAACAAATCCAGGCAACAAAATTACAACAAATAGAAAATTATGCAAAAAATTCACCAGGGCACTAATGTGTGGATACCCTATCATTTCTTATATCCTCATAACTTACCAACACCTACTATATTGGTATACACATAATATGGCATTTACCTGAAGTATTTCATATGTATCTAGAAGTAAATAAGTTGTATAACAATTGTTATGGCAGATATAAGATGTGTATTATAGTTTATATTTCAATTTTTCTTAAGTAGCATGCATGTGCGGTCCATATAGTGACTACAATTACCAAATATATTTCAGTGAAGATATGAAGATGATCTCTCATTAGGTCCTAATTACTTAAAGCATCATTAATTAGCTTTCCAAATGAATAAAATATGTTAACAAATTAGTAAAAACTAGGAAAACAAATCATGCTTTAAAAAAATATGGCACAATGAGTCACACTCTAAAATTTATTTTATTACTCATCAAGTGTCGCTACAACATATATATGATCACCATTACCATAGAAATTGGACATGTGACCATCATTTTGGTTTCGCCAATGACATTCCACATCATGAGCATTGTTTAGGGTTAATTGTGCTGAATTTTTTTAAACAAATCATTTATACATTTTATGGAAATTACAGACACAATTTATAATCACAATACAATATCATGATGTATGGATAATTACTCATCAAGTGTCACTACAACATATATATGATCACCATTACCATAGAAATGGGACATGTGACCATAATTTTGGTTTCGCCAATGACATTCCACATCATGAGCATTTTTTAGGGTTGATTGTGTTGATTTTTTTAAACAAATCATTTATACATTTTATGGAAATTATAGACACAATTTATAATCACATTACAAGATCATGATGTATGGATATTCCTTATCATTTATTAGATACTCACAACTTACCAACACCTAATAGATTGATATACACATCATATGGAATTTACCCCTAGAATGCCACATGTATCCTAAAACAAATTAGTTGTATGGAAATTGTCGATTCAGGGGCATTAGGCTCAAAACAACCTTTTTCCATAAATAAATGTAAAGGGGGGTCTCATGTTTTATTTCCCCATGTATTTATTCATATTTGAGTTATTTTTAGTTAATTAGAGAAGAAAATGTAACTGCCCGAATGATTAATGGGCACCTGAAGAGATAGTCAGTTTCAGAAGTTAAGCTAATTTTAGGAGTCTGTCTCTGTCTATCAGAGGGTTAGTCTCAGAGTTAGAGATATGAAGAGTTTTGAGCGTTAGAGGAGTTGAGTCGATTCAGGGTTTGTATAAAAATAAGCCTTATAGGCATAATAAGGCAGACCTGCATAGAGAACCGCATAGGCTGCGTAGGACTGTCGTAGAGACAGAGTAGAGGAAAAGGGCCAAGTAATTCGAAGATCTGATCGAGCCAAAGTTGTAAGTACTTCACTGCATAAATGTAGAATTATTTCAATGGTATTGTGCATTTGTCGAGTTAATTATGGCATGAATGGTTTCTGTGTCCCGATAATCAACTGTATAGTAGTCTGGAATACATACTCAATAATTGTGGTTTAATGGGGTCCTGTATGTTGAAAGAGGAATCGAGTCCTTTCTTGAATTACTAGCCTTTGTGCGAGAGGTTCTAGCCTTTCCCGAACCCATTGGATATTAGTTTAACTCGGTGTAAGAATTTCCGGATGAATAAAGTTGTGTGATAACCCATGTTAAGCACCATGACAGTGGACAGTGTGGCATTGGACAGTGGTATGGCAATGTTGTGGTCAAGACTCATGTAATACAGTGGTAAATGCCATGGTAGAGAGGGTCCACAGGTCCAAATTATGGATCTACCCGCAGTGTAATAGAGAATTGTGCTCGAGCCTTCGATTCAAGGTTTGATCGGTGCTACCACGTACATAGAAATGGCATGTGAAGGAACCTCATGGAGTGCGAGTCCTTAATTGAAGAAAAAAAACTAGTGCAGGAAGATGCGAGTCAAAGGACCAGAGGCGGAGTACAATAAAAGAAATCTCGACGGAACCTGGAAGATAAGAGGCAGAACCGTGACCGAAGTGCACAGTAAAACCACCATTTGGAAAATCGGCGATATCGCGCAAGTTTGGAGGTGGTAAGTAGAATTGGTGAAAAGGACGCGACATATGTCTCCGTGAGACACGTGGCTGAGGGCGGAATTATAAAACTGTTCTCATCGCAAATTAACCCTTGGGCGTGTTCGTTACGTGAGATTTCGTTGTGTCTGTTGGATCCTCCAAACCGGCGTGATGCTCCATCGACGGTGGGATTGAGAGGTAAATTACTGTGGAGCCAAGAATGGTTTATGTATGACCGTTGAGTTATAGACCAAAGTCGAGATTTGTTACGATCTTTGATGATTGGCGGAGATTATAATAAGAAGGACTGTATAATTATGTGAATGGCCGTGTGTTTGGTTGAAACCAAGTGACGGAGTTCGAATTGACAAGGTCGACATACATTAAATATCACGGTTGAAATACGATAGGGTCGAGTAGTTGATACATTCGAATATGTAAAATGAGTGAGCCCAAGGTTTTGGGGTTTAATTCCTAAGTGGCTTGTATTTATTGGGGTATATATTAATGAGAGTAGGCTAGTCATTATATTCAGGGTGTGTAAAGAGCGGTTGAATGTTGATAGGTATGATGGGGATTAGACCATAGAACATGGGGACTTATAGTATGGTTTAGAACCATCAAGTGAAGAAGTTCCGCATGCGAGAAGGCATGGCATAGGCCTTGGGGGTATTATGATCCTTGGAGGAAACTCCCACAGCTAGAAGAGTTGACAGAGAAAATTGGATCGAGTACAAAGGTGTGGCAGGTGGGTTTTACCCTGCACCAATTTTTATGGTGCATATATGATGTGTATTACAATTTATCTTATAATTTTGTTGAAGTAGCATACAACAATTTACATAGTGATATGAGAACCACTCTCTAGAGTATACATCGATTTTGTACACATGGATTTTCAGTTGCTTTTTAAGATATATCATTGGTGATGCTCACATGATTATATAATGAACCATTGAGTTGAACTATGAAATTATTCCTCACAACACACACACACACATATTGATGAATTAATAATTTTTCTCATATAATTTTTTTAATCTATTTTGAAAAAATAAAATAAAAATTATATATAATTATTTCTAAGAAGAACAAGAGAGAATTCCTTACCATATCTTCGTAAAACATATAATAGCAAGAAAATTAATCTATTGAAATTTTATTTCCAAACATATTCATGGAGTAAAATGAAGATTAAAAGGAGATATTCATGGATTTACCTATAACATCACCTCATAATTAAGAATGTAAATGTACAATATTTATGATACATAGGTTAGGAGAAAATTAATCTATTGAAATTTCATTTCCAAACATATTCATGGAGTAAAATGAGGATTAAAAGAGATATTTATGAATTTACTTATAACATCACCTCATAAAAGTGTAAATGTACAATATTGATAAAATTTATTTATATATGATAAATAATAAACCTTTCTCTCACATGTATCATATAATCTTATAAACAAACAATTGCACTGGGGGTGCAAGGGAACGCCGGAAGGAGGAGATGTGAATCATTTTGTGCTATATGAGGGGTAAAATGTGTAATAACTGAAGGAGCTGAATATTTTGTTCGTTTGTGATGATATGGAATATTGGATTTTATTTTTAATAAAAATAATAATTATTAATTTAATATTATTTAATTTTAATTTATTTAATTTTATTTTTATTTTGTTTAATTTTATTTATTTATTTATTTATTTTAATCTTTATTTTATTTTATTTCTATTTATTTATTTATTTTATTTTTATGTTTTAATTAAAAAAATTATTTTATTTGTATTTTTAATTTTATCTTTATTTTATTTTATTTCTATTTATTTATTTATTTATTTTATTGAAATAGTGCTGAGTATTATTGGGAGCTTCTTGTCAAAGGCTCAACCTATGGTCTCAACCATAGTCAATTTCATTTCCCTTTTACACAAATGGTTATAAAACCATGCACCCAAGGTATACTACTTGTGCGGGAGTGCTTTACCTTCACTATATGGTTATGAGCCCATACATATATAGTAAATCTACATATATCATTTAACCCGACATTCACCTTGTACTTACGGTCCACCAAGCTTTCGCCTTCAACTATGCAAATATATATATATATATATATATATATATATATATTGGCCTAATGCATATACCATTTCTTGAAATTTAATCATACCATTCAACTTCATAAGCCTCGATTGTGATTAACCCCGAACCCTATATAATATTACTCGGCCCCACATATATTTCATATGGGCGCTAACTCTGCAAACGCATTGATATAGGCCTAGCACCTTTATGTTTTCAATTTGAATTAAAATCACGGCATATAAACGGATGCTCGGGCCCACGTTCATATTAATGCACCTTGCTTAAATGTCGAGCAGATCCAACGATCCATATTGTGTCGCTCCCCAAGCGTTAATCGGACGATCACTGAGAAATTTCGCATTTTTTTTCTCACTGAGCGTTAATGCTTAGAAATAACCCGAAACTCGCAGTTTTGCAAATCCGCTTAGGGACACGTGGAATTTTCTTTGTGGTATCGCATTTATTATTTCAATACAACTTACCAGTAGTGGACCTACGCGAAAACCATAACCCATTCCCGAATACCACCTTTACTGTTTATGCATCGCGGTTCCATTTCATCTCCGCTTCGAGGTTCCGATTTAAAGTTTCAACACCAATTAACTCTGTTTTCTTCCTTGTCCATAGAGATCAAGCTACGCCATCAATCATCCACTTAACAAACCAACATTTGTTACTTCAAACAGGCGGGGAGTAAGATTTAGGCAAATTCTGCCATCCTTTAATAGACAGAGCGTGGTTATACTTGCTCTTTTAACAGGGCCTTATTCAATATTTCTCAATTTCTTATGTAGACGCCCACACAATCCCTCATTCACTGAGAATACCCTCCTTGGTGCCTTCTTCACCAGACTACGATTTTTTCATCAACAATCATGAACCCGATGTCCATTTCTTCGCCAGGCATCTTCACAACAGTCTTGTTTCTAGAGGATTGCGAGTCTTTCTAGACAACATAGAATTGCAGGCTGGACAATCCATACCTTCACAAATCAAAGACGCAATTAAAAGAGCCTCTCTCATTATTACTATTTTCTCTCCAAATTATGTGCAATCACAAAGGTGCCTCGATGAACTACTCCTCGCGCTACTCTGTAAGCCGACCATTTTTCCGGTCTTTTACCACGTTTGGAGGAAGATGTCGCAATTGCGACACTATGCCCCAAAGCGTCGCTATTGTGAAGACTGCCTCCAAACGTCGCAATTGTGACACTTAGACATTGTGTCGCAATTGCGACGTTTGGAGGCATCCTTTGCAATAGCGACGCTTTGGGGCATAGTGTCGCAATCTGCGACGTTTTTTCCAATTTCGCACCATGACATTCTGTCTGGAAAATCAGATATGACATCTCTTTTTCTCTTAAACGTCTGCATAGCGACTCATTTCTAAGGATTGAAAATTGGGGAAATTTCCCCTTTGAGGTCAAAAGCGCCTATCCAATAGCCCTAAGTGTCGAAATTTCCCCCAAATGTACTAGTGATGGAAATCTTGAAGGTTTTCGCAGCAAGGAAAGCATGAAAGAGGTTCAATATGTTTATCAAAAGACAACAAAGAGCAAGGTAAGAAGGATACTCACATAGAAATCATCCATGAAAAAGAAAACAGTCCTAAGATCATTAGTGATCAAACGTTACAAGTAAAACCTATGGGACCTTTCACCATCACCTATCAAAGAGGAAGGAGGCATGTGTTTGCTACCTCCAAAAGGTAAGGGGCCATGCACTCCTCCTCAACTCAAATGAAGGACAAAGGTAAACAAAAATTGAAGAAGGAGGAAAACAATCGTGAGGAAGAAAGAGAATTTGAACTCATTCACATAGATAGTGATGAGGAAAATGAGACAAGGATATTCAATTCTCTTCTACAAGACCGGAATGCACAGATTAAATACTTGGAGGCTGAGCTCGAAAGATCAAAGGATCTCATTCACTTCCTACAAATGCAGAACAAACAAATGAGTGGCCAGATGGCCATTTATGAAGCAAGGGCACTCAAATATAGGAAGGAGGCTCAAAGATCCCAAGTGCAGTTGGAGGAATACATGGGCGCTTATGAGGAAAATAGTGATGAAGAGGGGCAAGCTAGAAAGAGACCTAAGACTATGGATCTTAGGAAAGCATTGTAAAAACAAAGAGAGGAAGAATCAACCCAAGCACAACAATTTTCCCTCACCAAACTCCTTGCTGTGGAAATTGAGCATAACAGAGAATCATGGCTTGAAAGGGCCAATATACATTTAGAGGCCAAACTAGAGAAGGACAAAAAATACTTGAGCTTACAAATGAGGATGACTGAGCACCAAAAACAGATAAATCACTTTGCAAGACAAAAGCTCAAAACTGCTGAAAATGAGGGACCGGAACCAAATTATGAAAAATACCAAGCTAGGCTTGGTAATTTGGCCCAAGTTTCTCTACAGGTCTCTAAGGACCCTTGAGGCACCTACCTACCAAATTTGAGAAAAATTGAACAAGTTTTTGTTTTTTGCAAATTTTGAGCCTAGGAATGCAACACGCCTTGTGCTACGCTTTTTCCTAGTGCATCTTCAGAGGGACAAGCTTACATTTTTGGATTCCCCATCATGAGAGGAGTATTCTTACCAAATTTCAGCTCAATTAGAGTTGTTTTGATCCCCCAAAAGGGTCAAAAACACTCAATTTTTCACCTTTCTGCCCTCTTTTTTAAGCAAGTGTTGTGCTCTTGTAAGTCTTGGATTTTTTCCAATTTTTGGGCACCTTTCAGAGTTCAAATTGAGGAACCAAAGGTATATCTAGAAAGTATACTTCCACAGATTCCCAACGGGCCATAACAGAGCCTTTTCTGACATCGGGAAGGCCTCCTAAACTCTGTTGCGAAAAGACCTTTTTTCTGTGCTACGCTCCTAGAAAATTTCAAAGTTTTGAGATAGTTTGCTGCATTCCTATAGGTAACTGAGAAAATGTGCATTAGGAAAGTTTTCTCATGTATGTCAGAGCCTAAAAGTGAACATTTTTTCTATTTTAGTCTGGAAAAGATATTTTGGAAGATATTTTGTGCCTTGGACCTTGTAAGGCCTCAAGGACAAGTTAGGATATTTGTTTTTGGCCAATAGGCTTCCAGATGCTCTAGTGAGCTCTCCTCCTCCTTGCTTGTTATATAAGCCATGAGGATTCATTGTAAATGTGAGGACTTGATGTGTTTAAGAGAAATACATGGTTTTATGAGCTTGGACAAGATATTGGTTTTATGAAGTGAATGAATGGCTTGTGTGGCTTGATGGTGGAGAAGCTTTCTTGCAGGATTCCATAGCTTGGTGAATGGTGATGTTTTCCTAACTTGTTAATGCTTTCTTGTCTTCATTTTTTTTCAGTGTGCTTGGTTACTAATAATTAGAAAATTCCAGGTTTAGATATGCTCATGGAAGCACCTCAAACCTCCTATTTTCTATAGTCTTGATGTTTTCTTCTTTTAGTCATCTTAAGGAATTCTTGATTGCTCGTTAGGCCCACTAAAAATTGTTTCTGTTTCATGAATGGTTAGTATGTTAGCTTATAAATATGATTCATGGTATGCCCTTCTTATTTAAAGTTTTCAAAACCCTATTGTGAAGCTTTTCTATGAAATACTGATAGATTAGGTTAAGACAAAGAGGCCTTGTTTCGATCTTGCCCTTTGCCCATGCTTACCAAATTGTTTCATAATTCCCGATAGTTTGATATATCCTGTTTAGGAGTTCCCTCTCCATATATTGAGTTGTTTGTTTATCTTATGCGTTTTCTCAAAAAGATGAAGGTGAATTTCTGAAGTTAGGAGTTCTAATGCTTCTATGTCTCACCGGAATGTTCATCTTATATGTCTATCAGTTCGAGTATTGTTCATAGAGATTAATGGTTTGCCCTACCTCGTGAGTTATTTCTTTCAGACTATATATGTTTAAGATCTCTTATTTTTTCCCAAACTTAATGTTCATCACACCTCATCATCACCTAAGGATCCATTAACCTTGCTAAATCGTCCCTGCAATACACTCTGATTCATCATTTCAACACCCTCGACTTCATCTAACTCCATAGCCCTATTGATTTGATATTCTATCATTCCACCTATCCTACTTGATCATATTACCCCAACCCAAAACAAAAAACAAATTACACTTAACAACTAGCCTAAAATCAAACATCCGAAGCAAACAAGTTCACATCCTTCGCACAATAGAGAGAGCCCTCTTTGAGTCTAGGAAGGCTAGGTCCTAGGACTCCACAGCCTGGTATGATGTTACCCTATCATTTGGTTTAGTCAATCTGCCAAATCACGGGACCCTAACATAATGGTGATCATGATGGGACTTTGAGTAAGAAATAAACTTAGACTTCCCTAAACCTTTTAGAAGCCCTTAAGAAAACTATGTTGTGGATTTATCCCACCGCTCACTAACATAATGGAAATCACAGTGGGACTCTGAGTAAGAAACAAACTTATACTTGCCTAAACCTTTTAGAAGCCCTTAAGAAAACTATCTTGTGGATTTATCCCACTGCTCACTAACATAATGGCGATCATGGTGGGATTCTGAGTAATAAACAAAATTAGACTTCCCTAAACCTTTCAGAATCCCTTAAGAATACTATCTTGTGGATTTATCCCACTTCTCACTAACATAAGGATGATCACGGTGGGACCCTCTGAGTTCATAAAAATCTAAATACCCCTTAGGAATTATTGCACTAAAAATTGTCATCCTGACATTCTGCTATGTGTATGAGCTCATTATCACTCATATTTCCTCCTTTGCATGTCTAACACATCAGTTCCTCATGTCAAGCCTTGAACATAAGATAAAAGTTCTTAAAAATATCCTTAATTCTGGTATCGCACTTTCTCTATATCTTGCCTGCGGTCTCGCACCTAATGTTCATGACACCTGCGTACCTGAATGCACTTTCTCTCTGTTATGGGTGTGGACCCCTATAAAATATTAAAAAGGCACAAGTAAACTCAAAAAAGCTCACTTTCAGTAAATTCTAGAAGCCTCTAGAAAGAATCTTGCAGTGGCAGAACCGTTCTTTTGAGGTTCATGTATCCCTTACCTTATGGAGCTAACCCCTTGATGTGAGGAGCTTATCCCTTTGAAGGAGGATTCTATCCCTTCATAGTTGGAACTGAAACCTCCTCTTTTCCACTATAAAAAGAGGCATTGGGTAGCCTCAAGGAGAGTTCAAGCTTTAGAATTATTTGAGATTAAGTGCTGTTGGGATTTAGACTCATTTAACTGGGATTTTTGTGAGGAGAGATCACATACCTCTATCTGTCTTGGTTGGAAGAGTGCAAAGCTTGTCAGAGTAGAGGAGATTCTTGCTTCAGACCCTGGGAAGGCCTGTTCAACATCAAGGCTAAGGTTGTAAGGTTTTCCTTCTTTCAAAGTTAATACAAATGAATTCATTTTTCTCAATAAGATGTTAGTTAACTATTTATTTCATGGATTCCTTGATCACCATGATTTATGATATTTACTATACAGGTGCTATTTAATGTTTTCTTTTTTGTGACTGCAGGTTTACAAAGATAACTCCTTCAAGTGCATGAGGGACAACTACTTCGAACAAGCATTGGATCTACGGTAAGTCCTTAACACCTTTATAGTGTTTTTTGTAATTCACATATGTTTAGAGAAATATAGGTTTATTTGGCTGTTTGTTGCTAGATTACATTTTGGTACTAGGGAGATCGATCTTGTCCACAAGATTGATTAATCCGCCGAACAAATTGGCGACTCCACTGGGGAAAGAACTTGTTGTTTTTGGTTCTCCTTTATTTTGATTTGAGGAAAAGTGTTTCTTGGTTTTTGATTGATGGATATTTTCCTGGGTAGCTTAGGTTTTCTGTGTTTTTTAAAATTTTGAAATATTTTACGTTTTTCTTGAACTTTTCTAGGGACCGCACTTCATTCTTTTGCATAGTGCAGGTAGTTTCGCACTTTCCTTAAGTAAACAGTGCGGGACCGCACCTGTTACTTCTGGGAGCCTGCAGACCCTGTTAAAATTATGTAAAAACTTCATATTTCTTTTTCCATTTTATCTTTAATTTGATTTAGATTTTTTAGTATCTTCCCAGATTGGTGTTGTTTCTGTCAAAAGCATTTTGTGAATGAGTTCCAACAGTATTTATGTTTTTGATGATTTTCTAGAAGTTTTGCAAGTTGGATTGCTTTTCACTTGGTCTATGTAGTGACTCAAAGCATTGGAAGTTTGAAATACCTCAGATTACATTGGTATTTTTTCCTTCTTGTTGAGTTTGACCTGATTGTGAAATCCATCCTTTATTGAGAAATAGATCTATTTGTTTCTTTGCAAATATTTGAAAAACTTTGTTATAGGTTTTGAATTTCATTTTTATAAAAGAAAACATATCTGAATTTTTTTGATTTGTTTGTTATTCTAGACAAACAGATCCTTAGTTTACTAAACAACTAAGTAAAACACTCTTCAAAAAATATTAAAGCTTTTATTCAATTAGATTTTTAAAGTTTGTAGATCTCAAAATTAGTTTTGTAGTTTTGAGTGCTTTTAAAAGTTGTAGATCTCTTTTGAAGGAAAGTTGTTTTTGTAGTTTTGATTCTTGAAAGTGAAAGGATTTTATTGTGAGAATTGATTATTTGTCTCGTTTTGAGTTATTGTTGAAAAGACAAAAATATTTTCTTCCATTTATTCTTTATGTTCAAATAAAGAATTGTTTCTTAAAAGAATTGCATTCTCGAACTCTTTCTTTAGCTAGAATTTCATTGAAAGAAAACAAATTGATTATCATTTTTAGGTGCATTTTTAGTGTTTTTGGAATTCGAGTCTTCACACCATCAAAGTTTCATTTCCATACCTATTGAATTAAAGAACAACCCATAAAATTAATGCTTAATTATAATTCATCTAGTAATCACCAACATAGCTTAGGCTAGTATCTTGGAGTAGGGAGTAATTAACTCTCCAAGATAGTAAAAACAAACAAGTAGATAAATCTTGCGGTAGGAAATAAATCCAATTTTAATTGGTACAATCTGGGAAGATTCTCTTAAAGGAGTTAATCATGAGATCATGTCCGAACCTTTAAGACAATCAATTCTGTTTCATTGGGAAAGATAGAATATTCTGTGCGCATTACAAACGGTAAACCTCGGATTAACCATTGTCGAGGAGCCTGGGGTCACTTGTCGGTAAACCTCAGATTAACCATATCGAGGAGCCTTCAAGGAGATTAAGATTTGTTACTCTTCCCTTGCGCGTGGGATCGAATCGTAGATTGTTCCCCAGTTGTATTTGTTACGGTTAGTAACCTTAGTTTCCATAAGCTTAAGATTATTTCCTAAGGTGACAGTGAAGGAAATATCTCACTGTACCTGGAGTAGACGTCGACTAGACTCACTTTGACTCTCTGGGGGGTTCTCTTCACTCGAGATGGTTTTGTGAAGAAACTTGTGCCAATTTGTTTCATTAAGCAGGTTGTCAGGGTAACTGTTCCAATCGCCCTTTCTGTATTAAATTTCTACTAAGTTGGATTTCATCACCAACTAGTTTTTTTAGTACGGGAAGTTACTGTTTGTGTGTGGTTTTAAATCTTATATTTTTTTAGGCATGTGATTCAACTGTTTGTTTCTTTAGAGACTTTAGGTGTTTTTATCGAAATTTTCTTTTTTTGCGTGTGATTGATTTAATATTTAATCGTGGCAGAATTACCGAGACAATCCTGAAGACTTCAGGGGAAGCCCCTTGAATATACACCAAGTCAGCTTGAAGGGCTGTGTGCTCTAGTATCATCTAGTAGCAGTAGAATTAGATCAACAAAAAATGGAAGTTCATCTATAGTTGTTCATCCTGATCATCAAATACCCACAAAAAAACGCATTCAAGAACCGATTTCAGTTTCTGAAGTTACTGGTAGTATTTCTCCTTCCAGTGAACTAGCTGACGAACCTGAAATTTCAGAGCCTGAAATTGAACATTCTGTTTTGGAAACATCCTCGGGATTTATTACACCAACTTATAGCAATCCTGGTTCACCTAGGGTAAGAAATATTGTTACTGAAGATCTTCCATCTGGCCTCATTTATATTGAAGAGCCTACTAGTCCAGATGAAGAGTTATCTCTTCCCGAATCCCCTCAGTCTTTAAATCTTAGGGAGAGTGAATCTATTTTCTACAGCCCTATTCGAACTGACGCTTGGTATCTATCTTTGAAAAACTTTTTAGAAAACCCGGGTCTTGCTTTTTCTCCACCTCGAATTCCATTTCATCCTACGCCTAGAGGTTACTATCCTTCATCCATTATGGCAGGATAGTCATCTATGTTTTCCCAGAAAATGGAAGAATTTTTAAATGGTGGTCCTTCTGTTCCTTCAAGACATCAGGTTCTGTCTGGTACTTTCTCTGGAGCAGCTCCTCGACCGATTGAACAAGTATTATCATATGGTCTTAATGGAATTAAAACTAAAAAATCGAACGCAGAGCAAATCTTTATGATGTATGGTAATATTATGAATCCTCAACCTCAAGGCAGTCAGTTACCGCCTCGAGGAAAATTTCAGGGAAGTCAGTTACCGCCTGCGGGGCAACCTCAAGGTAGTCAATTACCTCCTGGGGGCAACCTTCAGGCAGTCAGTTACCGCCTGGGGGGCAACCTCAAGATAACGTTTTCCCAGGACAAACTGTGGCATCATATTATTTTGGAGAACAACCTCAAGGACAATACATACCTCAAGGTTATCAACCTTCAAGACAGTACATACCTCCAGGTCAACCCCAAACTCAATATGTTCCTCAAGGTCCTTATCAACCCCAGCTTCAGTACGTGCCTCAGGGTTATCAACCTCAAGGTCAGTACCCAATTCAAGGTTTCCAACTGCCTTCTGGTCAATCATGTGTACAAGGATCCAGAAATTTTCCACTTACTTATCAACCCTATGTTCAACTAGGCTATGGTCCTTACGTTCAACCTTCTACGGGACAATACCCCAGAACAAACATGGTGTGGGATCTGTCCCAATTTCAACAACCTATACAACCTAATGTGTAGTTTTCTTCTCAACCTAGACAACCTTTGGTTTCTGGTCCACCCCAGCAACCTATTCAGCCTACTATTCAAACCCCTGCACCTGGTTCTGTTCAGCAGTCTAGGCCTAGTACACCTCAGACTCTGCCTCAAATTGCTGCAATTGCTGCGACATTTGTTCAACTTATAACACCTGTTTCTAGAGTATTTGTAGCTCCGAGTTCTTCTATCCTTGCATCCGTGCAAATCCATCAAGTCTCTGTACCCCAGTCAGGACCTTCAGTTCAGACTTCGATCCAGATACCTACGAGACAAGCTGGTACAAGTACGATTGTCACAAGTCAACCGCAATTCACGTATCAACCATACCAGGGACAACCTCAATTTGGTCTCGTTTCACAAAACCCAGCTTATCAGTATCAACTGTACCCTGGCTATACTTATCAACAGCCTCAACAACCCCAGTTTTGTTTAGTTAATCCTGGTTTCTTAGGGGGTTATACCATTCCTAATGAAAATCCGATTCCTAGTTATCCTGGGTATCCTCCTCCCGGAACTGCTTTGGCTACTCAAGGTTTTCGCGACCCTAACCATTAGTTACCATTTATTTCAACTTTGGATTTACCTGATTTGACACACCTTATGAATGATCCAATTTTATATTATCCGTACTGGCCGCCAATACCGCATAAGTTTCCCAGTGATATACCGAAATTCGAGGGTAAGTCAGGAGAGGATCCGTCAAATCACGTTATGAATTATCACCTCTGGTGTGCGTCTAATTCAATAATTGATGATTCAATTCGCTTACGTATTTTTCAACGAAATCTAATTGGTCTTGCCGCCAAATGGTACATTGAGTTACCACGAGGCTCTTTTAATAATTTCAGTCAGTTAGTAACTACTTTCTTAACTCATTTTCAGTTGCCTGTCAGATACGACAATGGCACGAAACTTTTGACTTCTCTAAAGCAATCCACGTCCACGTATATTTCTGATCATATTCACGAATGGCGACGTAGAAGGCATTTAGTGAAATTTTACATTCCGGATCAAATTTTGGCGGAATGGTTTGTTAAATCATTATTACCCAAAATCACTGAAGATGTAGCTAAGGCAGGAGTTGTTACTGAGGAGCAAGTCATTGCTCAAGCTCAGTATCTTGACCTCATCTATACACAGTCAGGTACATTACATGAAAAAATCCCCGATCTTCCAAAACAAGGTCAAATAGCTGCAGCTCCTTTAGGGTCTCATGCCGCTAACGGTATGATTGGTACAGTTAATAGTAAAAGCAAGAAGAAATCTTCAAATAATTCTTCTCCTATAATAACTTTACCTGATTCCCCGAAAGGAGAATCTTCTGCTGAAATTTTTGTCGACATTCATGTCGTAGAGACATCTACGGACAAATCTATATCCAGCGGTAAAAAGAAGGGGAAGAATAAAAACAAAAATAATTCAAAAGAAAAAATAGATAAAACTGAATATAATGACGAAAAACACAAGCCTCGCTATCCTTGTTTCATTTGCGACGATGATCATTTTACTAAGGAATGCCCACATTGAGCGGAGGTTGCGAAATTCATTAAAGGTTCTCAACAACCTACTGTCTTGAAGGATCCTTTTCCAACTCAAGATAGTAAGATGATTGGTTCCACCTCGAATGCCTCAGAAGAACCTGTTATGTTGATGTCTCATGTCAGGATTGCGACGCGATCGCAAGATTATGATAGTAAGAATCTTGTTGGTGGTAAAGAATTAGAATCTTCTAATTCAAATAAATCAACTACACCTCCTTCCGTTTATGATCCGCTACAGATCGAGAAACCCAATCTAGACTTAGTAATCAAACCACCTGCTAAAGGTGTACTTCGTAAATCAGCTTTCAATCCACATGCGAGAGCTGCTCAGAATTACAACATTGTTGAGGACTTAGCTATTTCCCCTTCAACAATGTCGGCTTTGGAAGTGCTGCAATCATGCCCAACACAATGTAAATTACTTTTTCTGCCATAGGAGCTGTCGATATTCAGGACTCGAACCTAATAATCTTCGATTTAGAGAATAGTACACCTCGCCTACCTCACCAAATGGCTTTCCAAATTCTAGTATTAGTAAAAAATAGACCGATCTTTCAGACTGTGATTGATGAGGGAGCTTCAATGTTTATTATGTCGATCCAGTGTTGGAAATCGCTGGGTTCTCCTACACTCAATCAGTCTCCGACAATTCTAAAGGCTTTTAATGGCCAAAGTTTCCACCCTTTTGGTATTTTGCAGGATTTACCCATAGGGGTCGAAGGTAAAACCATAAATATAGATGTGGAAGTGGTTGATGCCCCTCTAGATTAAAACCTTCTCCTGGGTTGTAGTTGGTCTTATGTTATGACTGTTGTTGTTTCTTCAGTCTTTCGGCTTATAAAATCTCCACATCAAGGAAAGATCGTTACAATAGATCAGTTAACTTGTTTTTGTTCCGATCTAACCTCTACAAAAACAATCCAGCACATCGGTAAAGCGACTATCCCTTACAAGGATGTTGGAGTAGGTTTGATTAAAGATTTTGGTTTACTAGGAACTTTTTCCTTTCCTCCTCCTAATGTATCGCCTTCTATCACAACTATTCATATGATTTCGTCAGATAATATTATGTTTGATGATCCTTGGATCGTACCTTCCGACTCCGAGTTAGATTCATTTGATGGCATGATGCCTTTGAGTCCATTTGAAATTGCATATCAGGCTGTACAGTCAATTTCCGACCCCTCTTCAACTGAAACTGATCTAATGAATGTGATCCATGAGGAATGACTTTATATATCTAGTTCAGCCACAACAACATTTCCTGATCTTGTTCATACTGATGAGCAGATTCATGAACTTTTGTCTGTTGAAGATTTACCATGGGAAGATCTACATCACTGATATTCAATTTTACCTGAGCTGGATCATTTTGAAGATGATTGCGCTTCTATTTTTACTGCTGAATATGTCAAAGAACCGCAGAATCCATTGTGAAATCCTGATTTTGAGTTAAATTTGGAAAATATCTCCCGAACAATTCCAATTTACATTTCAGTAAAGCTAGGAATAATTGAAAACATTCATATAGGTGCTTTCTATATGGAAGATGAAATTCAAACTTATAAAGCCCTATTTCAAGAATTTCATGACGTGTTTGCTCGGTCATATGAAGAAATTCCAGGAATCGATCCATCAATTTTCGTACATGAAATCAAGACTTACCCAAATGCCAAACTTGTCCGTCAATGTTTACGTCAAATACATCCAAGAAAAGTTGTTGCTATCAAAGCCGAAGTTGAGAAATTACTTCGTGCAGGTTTCATTTATCCAATTCCTTTAACGGATTGGGTATCGAATATTATTCCTGTTAAAAAAAAACAAGGAAAGATACGAGTATGTATTGACTATAGAGATATTAATCAAGCTTGTCCTAAAGACAATTATCCAACACCCTATATCGATCAAATTATTGATGATTGTGTCGGCAGTGAAATTTTTTCCTTTATGGATGGTTTTTTTGGTTACAATCAAATAAACATACTCCCTGCTGATCAGCCTAAAACAATTTTCATTTGTCCATGGGGGACATTTGCTTATTGCAAACTACCCTTTGGATTGAAGAACGCTGGGGAAAATTTTTAAAAGGCTATGTCTTACGCATTTCATGACATTAATCACATTGTGTAGCCTTATCTCGATGATTTACCTGCTCATTCATCGCGTAGGGCTGACCATCTCACTCATTTACGAGCTATCTTTATGAGGTGTAGGCATTATCGAATTCGGTTGAATCCACACAAATGTGTTTTCTATGTAGAATCGGGTCGCTTACTAGGATTTGTTGTTTTGAAAGTAGGCATTCACGTTGATCCATCGAAGGTCGAAGCTATTGTCAATCTAACTCCTCCTTCAACTCTGTTCCAACTCCAAAATTTGCAGGGGAAAGCAAACTTTTTACGTCGATTCATTCCTAACTACGCCGAGCTAACAAAGGATTTTACCCGGTTGTTGAAACAGAACATTCCATTCTTTTGGGATGAGATCGCTGATCGATCTTTTGATGCACTTAAACACGCGTTGACCCATGCACCTTTATTAAATCTTCCCAACTACAACCAGGACTACTTTTTGTACCTCGCTGCCTCTCATTCCACAATTGGGATGGTTTTAGTTTAGGAAGACAAATTCAACAATGAACATGTGATTTACTATCCTAGTCGAAATCTGCATCCGACTGAGATCAAATACACACATGTGGAGAAATTGGCCTTGGCAGCTGTTCAAGTTGTCCAAATATTTCGACACTACATCTTATTACGCAAAACCATAGTAATTTCTGACTGTAACCCTATGATGTACATCTTGAATAAAAAATTTCTAGAGGGCAAGTATTCCTAATGGATAGTTATCCTGCAGGAATTTCACTTGGAATTTGAAAAATCCAAGGCAAAGAAATCTTTGGTTTTTTCCGAACTGATGTGTGATTTCCCCTCTACTGATACTGAAACTGTGGTGGAGCATCCCATTGCGGACGAATCCTTGTTTCTTATCAATACTCTTGATCCATGGTATGGGGATATTATCGTTTATCTCCAAACCCAATATTTTCGGCTTGAAATCTCACAATCTCAGTGATGGAAAATACGTTTCCAATCCCAACAATACAATATTATTAGTGATACACTCTAACGTCGTGGAGCGGATTCTATTTTCTGAAGTTGTCTTACTCATGAAGAAGCTGAGAAGGTTTTAAATGACTGCCATTCTGGAGCATGTGGCAGTCATATGTCTGGGTATGCCACAACCCAAAAGATATTGCACGCTGGTTATTTCTGGCCGTCGTTATTCAAAGATTGTATCTATGCAGTCCGGAAATGCCATAATTGTCAAGCATTTGATCGTAAAATGCATGCGCCACTCGCTCCGCTTCACCCTATAATTGTTGTCGGTCCTTTCGCAAAGTGGGGTATCGACTTTATTACATGTAACCCTCACTCGGCCGGGGGGCATGCGTATATTATCTTAGCGGTAGATTATTTTACTAAGTGGGCCAAGGCAATGTCTACATTTTTGGCAGATGGCAAGACTGCTGCAACTTTCGTATTCAATCATATAATTGCTAGATTCGGTGTTCCCCAGGCCATTCTTACTGATCGTGGAAGTCATTTTCGGAATATCATGATGACTGAACTGACATATCAACTTGGCTTGCGCCACGATAGTTCTACTCCTTATTACCCACAGGCTAATGTTCTGGTTGAAAAAATATCAATAAATTTTTAGTCACTATGATAAGACGAATTATTGGTATTCATAAGTCGAATTGGCATTTCATGTTTTTTTTAGCACTTTGGGCATATCGGACCTCGGTAAAAACATCAACTGGTTTCACTCCCTTTCAACTGGTTTACGGTTTGGAAGCTGTGTTGCTTATTGAATGCGAAATTCTGTCATTGAAATTAGCCATAGAATTACTTCCAACTACGTCTGAAGGGGAGAAGTGTTTTTTGTACTTGGCTCAGCTAGATGAGAATCGACGAAATGCTGCATTAGCAAACGAGGCTCATGTCAAATGAATAAAAGCTCAGTATGATAGAAATGTTACCCCTCATAGTTTTTAAGAAGGAGACCTAGTTTTAGTGTACGATCAAGCCAACGATAAGCTAGGGGCTAGAAAATTCATGCCTATGTGGCATGCTCCTTTTATTGTTAAGCAAAAGCTGGTAAAAGGGGCCTATGAACTGATATATTTTGACGGTGTCTCTTTAGATAAACCCAGAAATGGGCTTTATTTGAAGAAATATTATGCTTAAACTTGGTGTGGAGATTCTTAGTTAGATTAGATTCTTTACTGCTGGTGTGTCTTAGATTAGAAAAGCGTGCCTAGTTTAGAGTGTGTTTTTATCACTATTCCTTCTTATCTGAGTTTTACTCTTGATATTGCAGATGTCGATGTCTCTTCAAACCTACATTGGTTTTGCTGATGGTGCTTGTCGTAGTACACAGAAAATTTCTTCCATAGCTTGGGTTATCTATTCACCCTTTAACGAGTTAGTATCCATGCATGGGGTAAGCCTTGGTCAAACAACGAATAACATTGCAGAGTATAGTGCAGTGATTGAGTTATTATCTGAATCCATATCATTTGGAATTTGGAGTTTGATTGTTAGGTTGGATTCAGAGCTTGTTGTATTACAACTTAACAGGGTTTATGCCATTAGAAATCCAATGTTATTACGGTTATTTTTAAGAGTTTGTCTCTTGGAACGTGAATTTGATTACATCAAATATCAGCATATTCCAAGGCATTTAAATACATTAGCAGATGCAATTGCTTCTAGTATGATAAATCGAAATTTGCAATAATCAAAACAGTAAATTAAACAACATTCATAACATGTACACAGATAGCCAGTAAATAGTGATATATCATAGTATAGAAGTGTTTCAAAAAATATACATCGTCTTCGATCATAGGTTGGAAACACCTTATGATCGGCAAAAATGATAATTCAAAAGGTCAAAATATGAGTCTATGACACGATCATCCTATCATTGATGATGATCACGATAAGAGACCACTGCCCGGGGCACCCTGCATAGGAACCTCCTAAAAAGGTCCTGGGACACCAATCACATATCTCTGTAATATGAGAGGAATATCATCTATGTCGGTCTCTGGAATGTCTAGAGTCAGGCGCTCTAGGTGATGCTCTAAATGAGACAGGATATCAAGTGATTGGCCCTTTAGGGTTGGTGCTGCGGCAACTGGATGCCTCCTCTCATAAGGCTGGAGATGGGCTAGTTGCCGTGGGCCCACATCTGCATTTAAAAATTTTGATTATTAGTTTCAAGATGATTAAAATACAAAAAAAATTAGAACTTAGAAATTGTTGAAAATGATTTTTACCTGATTCATCCCACTGTTCCCCTGCTGGGAGATCCATCTCTCAGTAACCGCAGAAATCTATCCCAGCATATGGAAAGTCCTCTATAACAAAAAGTTGGCGTTCCAGCCAATGAAAATATGTAGAAGGAAATCGAACAACCTCGATGCCATCAGCAACATGACGAGCCATCAATGCAACCCAACGAACCATCCTAGGTTCTCGAGGCTGTCCAACATCAACAGGAATGTTCTGCGGAGCTAACATGGGGATCCTCTCTAGATCAAAGGTGACTGAAATGGATCCATATCCAAAGTTATTTAGCTTTCTGTTCTTTGCTCTGCTTAGTTGGCCTTTTACAACTGCCAACATAGCTTCGCACCAGTTGAAAATGGTGCCTCGAAAACAGTCTACAACAATGTGCATTTGGGAACCGATAGCCACATGCAATGTTGTGCTCCCACAAAGTCTAGCGACAGTAAATGCAATAAATTTTAGCTCAGGACGGATGATAGTTTTTATGTCAATCCGTTTGTCCCTAGGTTCTGCCTGATCATTACAGAACTCTTGTCAAAGACTAGCGACAGACTGGCCACCTAGCCTAGTCCCAAAAAAAGAAATTTGTTTGCCCCTCTTGGACAAACCAGTCAAAAAATAGATATCCTCCAGCTCAATTTCGAGCTGGCGGCCGCCAATAATGAAACACTAGTCCTGTACGTTCCATCTGTTCACCAGCCATGTTAGGAGGTCTACCTATGCCCTCATGCCCTGAATGGCCCAGAATTTATACAAACTACATGCTCTTAATGCTTGCATTGTAGGCAAATGAAGCATTGCGGCGTCATCTATGTCTTCATGCTCACGTTCTCTCCAAATTAGCATCTTGTATATCCTACAATGCATAAAAGATATATTAGAACAATCTAATTTAAAAAAAAATCGGTGGAATTAAGGAAATTTAAGTTTGAAATTTAATTGCATGGGGTCCGCACTTTGTTCTCATACATAGTGTGTAGGAATGCATGGGCGATGTGAGACAAGTGAGGACCTACGAATTGTTTCTATGTAGGAAAAATTCGGGGTCCATAGGGCCTGCGTGTTTCACCTTCAGACCCCCACAGGCGATTTTTTAAACATATTTTTCTCTTAGAAACGAAATCTAAAGCCTAAAAATGAAATGTAAATTGATGAAATGCAAGATTACGAGGTCGTGGATTACCTGGAGCTGACGGTTCTCGATTTCGTCAGACAGATTTTCCAGAATCTTCACAGGAACTTTTTTACCCAAAAGCTTTTACTTTTCACTCTGAACTCAAACGGTAAAAATGAGGTTAGAAAAGTCCTTTTTTATAAGTTTTTACGAATAAATGAATTTTTAATTTGTTTATTTTTCACTTTAAAAAGGTTATTTTTGAAAAAAAATTTATTTATCTTAAACAGGTATGTGTAATGTTTCAAATTTTTGTGCAGAAATTGGATTTTTCAGGAGAATTGATCTTTTTCAACAAAGAGCATACTTTTATCACTGTTTCGGACTCTTTCAAAAATTTACGAAAAAGCGAAACATTGGAGTCCTCTTTTAAGCCCTTTTCAGACTCTCTAAACATGAAAATATTGCCAAGCACTTGATTATTCGAACTCGTTAAAGTAAATGAATGATCGTCCCTTTAGTATAAGTTTACCCCTTTTACGGACTGAAATGGAATATTTACGAAAAAGGTATACGTTGACTAATTACAGTCGATAGAGTTCTCTCCTGCATTATTTTATCCTTTTTCGGGCTTGAGAGACTAAATTTACGAAAAAGTACACCCACGGAGTCTTCTTAAGTTTTTTCTTTTGACTCTCTAAAATTTAAAAAACACCGAGTTTCTCCTATACTGGACTCGTTAAAACTTAACAGTAAAGGACCTGTTCAATTTTAAACAGGAACGAACCACTCCTTCTTAGGGTTTGAATCTTAAACTAAGTGGGACTCATTCGAAGGATGAGCTTATAAACAAGAAAATGTTATCCTCCTCAAGCTTGTAAAAAATAAAGAGGTACGGCGTAAATGGTGGGGGAAAAGAGAGAAAAAGGGACTTGTTTGTTGTATTTTGATTTTTTGAAAAGCCAGTTAAACCACTCTTGAACACGACACTTTTGTTCACCTAGGTTGGGAAATCCTTTGCCTAACAGTTGATCAAACCATATTGAAAGTTTTCAGCCGGTTTCTGGGTATTAGCTTTGGGTCAATTTTCACCAAGCCATCTACAGTGTCATTATCTGTTCAAAGAGGACATTTCAAATAAACCATTCATCTGCAAAATATCTGTCATCCATTTACCTTTAATCCAAAATCCTCAAAGTAGTCCTGCCACTGAGAATTTTCAAAACTTGATTTATGATTTCGTGTTGTGGGCTTGCCTATGACAGATCACTTTCTATCGAAGACAACTCATTATCTAGGAAGTTGATCCAGAAATCGTCAGTACCTTGAAATGTGCATGCCTCAATGGCAGGTTTCTCGCTTTCGACGACAGGTTGCATCATTGACCTTCGATCGAATGATTCCGTGACATGTTCGACTTCAGTTCATTCATTCACATTTCATGGATTGTACTGAGTACTTTTAGGGTCATTGACATTAATGGTGGTTACTCTCACACTTGTTAATAGTGCACATCATCAACTGGTAATCAAGTGGTTTCTACCATGTTCGACTTCGACACATTCATTCACATTGATAGAATCGTACTGGTTCGAGAAGCAGAAATCAAGACCCTGGATCTAGTTTCTACCATCCAAGCTGCGAGGAATTTTTTTATTAATTTATATAGTGGACTATTCATAAATAGATGGTTGCATCCATACTGTGTCTACACATGTCTATACTATTGATGTATTGAAAATCATTCCCCGTATCAACGCTTTAACCGCTTCTAGTTAGTTTTGATCTCGGCATGGGAATGCCTACCTCAGTTGATGATATATATATATATATATATATATATATTGCATTGAATGTTTTTACAGGTTCCAACTGGGGTGTCCACAGGGTGATCCTTGAAATGATAAAGTACTGCACTCTTCATATATGACAGACTTTAGCTTCATCTATTCCAGAATTTTCACTTTAGGGGGCAATCTGTTGCACTGAAAAATTGTCATCTTGACATTCTGCTATGTGTATGAGCTCATTATCACTCATACTTTCTCCTTTGCAAGTCTAACACATCAGTTCTTCATGTCAAGCCTTGAAAATAAGAGAAAAGTTCTTAAAAATATCCTTCACTCTGGTATCGCACTTTCTCTTTATCTTGCCTGCGGTCCCACACCTAATGTTCATGACTCTTGCATACCTGAATGCACTTTCTCTGTGTTATGTGTGCGGATCCCTATAAAATATTAAAAAGGCACAAGTAAACTAAAAAATCTCACTTTCAGTAAATTCTAGAAGCCTCTAGAAAGAATCTTGCGGTGGCAGAACGACTCTTTTGAGGTTCATGTATCCCTTACCTTAAGGAGCTAACCCCTTGATGTGAGAAGCTTATCCCTTTGAAGGAGGATTCTATCCCTTCATAGTTGGAACTGAAACCTCCTCTTTTCCACTATAAAAACAGGCATTGGGTAGCCTCAAGGGGAGTTCAAGCTTTAGAATTATTTTGAGGTTAAGTGCTGTTGGGATTCAGACTCATTTAACTGAGATTTTTGTGAGGAGAGATCACATACCTCTATCTGTCTCGGTTGGAAGAGTGCAAGGCTTGTCAGAGTAGAGGAGATTCCTGCTTCGGACCCCGGGAAGGCCTGTTCAACATCAAGGCTAAGGTTGTAAGGTTTTCCTTCTTTCAAAGTTAATACAAATGAATTCATTTTTCTCAGTAAGCTGTTAGTTAACTATTTATTTCATGGATTCCTTGATCACCATGATAAGCATGATTTATGATATTTACTATACAGGTGCTATTTAATGTTTGCTTCTTTGTGACTGCAGGTTTAAAAAGATAACTCCTTCAAGTGCACAAGGGACAACAACTTCGAACAAGCATTGGATCTACGGTAAGTCTTTAACACCTTTATAGTGTTTTTTGTAAATCTCATATGTTTAGAGAAAGATAGGTTTATTTGGCTGTTTGTTGCTAGATTACCTTTTGGTACTAGGGAGATCGATCTTTTCCGCAAGATTGATTAATCTGCCCAATAGGAATCCAGAATCCCATCATCAACAGTATCCTATGATTTATAGTCACTTCATCACTATCACTAACACAATGGTGATTATGATGCAACCTCTGATGTCAGTGACAAACTAAGTATCCCTTAGGACTTTAGAAACCTTCGTCAAATCATAGAAAACTTAACTAATAGTCTAAGAGTAGAATCTAGCTCTTTCACCATCTTAGAAAATTGATGACTCAACTATAGGACACTCTTATAAACCTTCGGGCTACATATATAAACTATGAAAAACCCCCAAAAACATCCCTAGATTGGTTTTTTGTCAGTTATTTGTGGTGGACCATAAACATACATCCTTAAAACAACAAAAAAATCCACCTGGCGACTCCACTAGCCTCCAGTAGGCCTACTACTCCACTAAGTTCTCACAGACCCCCTTGGGAATGCATTGAGCAATCCCAATCATGTTGATGGTGGAAAAAAAAGTTCAAATCTTCCACCCAGAGACTCCACAACCCTCAATAGACCAAAAGACTCCACTGGTAGAGAGCTATAGACTGGTTGAAAAGATTTAGTAACCCTTTCTAATTTACAACATGGGTCCAAGGATACAAAGGAGATATGCTCCAATGAGCAGAGATCATATCCCTGGATTCCCACACAAAATGCCTGAAATAAATTGGATGAAAAACCTACCTATCTTTCGAGATGAAAAATTTGATTACCCTTTGTTACATCTCATCAAATTTAATATACACATATGGAGGTTAAAAGTTGAATGGCACGAAGACTGCCTCATGAAAATGTTTATGGTAACATTAGAAGGTAAGGAAAGAAATTGGTATGAATGGATAGAACTTGGCATCTTGTTTTCTTTGAAGGATTTCCACAAGGTATTTTATAAACACTATATAGGGTATTTTCCATCTCTATCATTAGCTTAAAATTGTTGTGATCAATCTGAAGACCTTATACAATACCTTGTGAACATTGATAAAGATTTAGGAAATTGGCATCCTGAAGATTTATTAGAAGAACTTCATGCATTTCATTCTAAAGGTAGCTATCATGACAGCATAGAGGAGTTATTTGAAGAATAACCCATTCAAGAAATAGAGGAAAACCCACAGGATCTCTCTGAAGGCACAAGTGATGGTTCACCATCTCTTCTAGGTGAGGCTCAAGAATACATTCAGCCTTAAAACCAGCCTTCACAAGAGAAAGATAATTTTTGTAGTATTATTCAGATAAAGAGAAAAACGCCTTCTCTTTTAACTGAAGAGGAAATAAATCAAATGCTAAACATGCAGCCAGCCTCTAAGCCTTCATATGAGCCAAACATTTCTGTTCATTCTCCTACCAATACCAACTACCATAAATCAGAAAATAAACTTCTAGATCAACTCAAAGAAGAAAAAATTGGTAATCCAATATGTTTGATTGGTGAAATTATTTATGTTGATGGTTCTCCAAATTTTGATAAATCTGATGATGATGATGTTCTCCAAACAAAAGCTAACCTTGCAGAGCCATCAACAGTTGATTTGTGGGATGAAGTTCAATATCATCAGATTGAAAGCAGTAATCAACCAAGACAGGTCACCTATAACACTGATGAGGAAAGCCTTGAAAGTTTAGAAGTAAGTGAAGAGTCTCTGACTCTTTGCTCTACTTCATTTCAGTCCATCAGAAATAGTTTTCATTTGATTGTAAGTCAGCAGTATTTCAGTTTTGATGATAAGTTTGGGAAATATAATGAGTTTCTTGAACCAATTGTCAATAAGAAGCCTTCTCCTGAAATGGTTGAGGAAATCATTTATGACATATAACTTTCCTTAGCTCCAAATGAGAAGTCACCAAGTCCCATTGAATTTCCAATTGCAGATGAAGGCTTGGAAGTTGATAATCACAGGAGAGTTGTTCAGTTGCCTTCTCAAGAGGATTTACTGCCAAAGAGTGTCCCTGCTCATCAACATGATGACTTTCACACAGATTTCAGCCCACTCAATCAGAACATACCAATTATGCTAGAAGACAACATTTCAATCTATGATGAGTCTACCAATTCAGATGATCATGAGGAAGAGGAAGATTTTATTTCCCAAAAGAGTCGTAAGCTCAACCAAGTGGAGGAAGAAGCAGTCCTGGGTCAAGCTTATTTTCCACATCTCCAAGTATTTTTTCATGATCCCTTTGCTGATTTGTTAGAGACTTTTGAAGAGGGAGTAAAACATGTCAAGAGCAGTTTGATGCAAGGTTTAAAGAAAATTTTAGGCACTACTGTTCAAGCACAAGTGAGGTGCAAGTGGCCTTTTGCTTTCTTCAGCATCCTCAAAGAGTTGAATCAAGGTCACCCATGCAATCATCTACTTAACTGCTTATATTTGAAAAGAGAGTTCACCAAATAAATGTCTATCTTGTATAGGTTAGATTAGGATATGTACACATGAAAAATAAGCTCAGCCCTATGAGCATATTTCTACCATTAGTTTTAGATTATTTTGACCAAAAAGAGAGAAAAAAGTAAAAAACAAAGAAAAAATGAAAAAGAGGACAGATTTGAAAAAAATGTACAACCCCAGACCCAAAAAATAGTGATACTGAAAGTGTGCAAGCCTAAAAGCCACTACTTGCTTTGAAAGAAGGTCTTGTTCAGTCACCTAGCCTAATCATGGATAAACATGTTTTCAATTTATTGTTGATAAGTTAGTGAAATAATGCTGGTCAAATTATTTAAGCTTAACTTGTCAAAAGAAAATAGATTAGGAATGAAAGATACTGGTTCCACATGCTTAAATCTGAACCAAGGAGAAGGATAGGGATGATTAGAAAATGATGAAACATAGCCCTCACACCTTCTAGTTTTGTTTTCTTATAAAAATAATGTTTGTGTGCAGCGTGTCTCAAATGCCACAACTCATGATGAATCAGATTGCCTAATCCTAGTTCAATTCACGATTTAAATTTATTGTCAATATCTTAGAGAATGAGGTCTATCACACTGCTTAATCTTGACAGTCAAATAGATTAGGTAGAGAATAAGAAGAGTTCACTAGCATAATCTAGACTCTTAGAAGAAATAAGTTTAGAAGTAGATAGTCTGTTTTTCTTTCAAAAGAAAAGATGTCAATGGGTTTGTCAGTTCAAGTGCACCCAAGGAAGAAAAAAATGTTAGGAAAGTAGTTTGGGTAGGTAAAAGTGAAGTTGAGCTAATCATGCTTTCATATTTTCAAAATTACTACTTTAGGGAAAGCATCAGCAAAAGAAAAGAGAAAATCTACCCAATGGATGAGGCACTGGTCTTCATAAACCAAGAGATCTGAAATTCTGGACACCTCCTGAAAAGGAGCTTCCCTCCCCAAGTGGAGCCACTGTTAGTCATCAGTAATTTTCACCTGTTTTAGATGACTAAATTTTTTGTCCAAGGTTTCTAGAAACAGAATTCAAGAATCATGTGAGTTCTAGAAATCCCCTCAAAGAGAAATTTTTTCATTATCTCACCTCCTTGTCAAAGCATGGCCAATCTATCACCCAGAAAAGACCAATTGTCCCTCACTCTCACTGTGTCTGCCATCCCTGCCTATAACACTATGTCTTTGTCTACCTAAGCCGTCTACTTTCGCACCTTGTTTCGCCAAGTAAACCAAACTTTTATCCTTGCTCACCAAGTGCCTCAAGCAATGGTGTTGTCAAAACTCCCTGTCTGAAAGCTCTTTGAAATACAAATAAGGTTTTCTAGTGATTTAGGATGGTAGTGCATAATAGAGTGTCAAAAAACCTGTCTCCTCATCCAAACCCAGTTTCAAATTTTCAGTCAAAAACCCTATTCCAAAGCATTACAATAAGTTGAATATGGTCACCTAGGTTATGTGCTATCATGTTTCTAAATTCAATATTTCCACAATTATTCAAAGGTGAATTCAAGAGAACACAAAATTGAGGCTTATCATTATCCAAGGAAAATTAAAGGACCTCCAAAGGTACCCTCTTGATCCAACAGTAAGTCTGAAAAAGAACAACATACCATGTCCGAGTATTTCTGTAGGAATGCTTAGTAATTGGTCAAACAGTAGAACAGAGGCATAGAAGGAGACCTAAAGAGCTAAGGAAGACATCCACAAGTAGGTAAATAGGTACAAAAGGCTCAATTATATAGGGAAAATCATGATCTCATGATAAGATATTGTCAATTTTTTCTGATCAAAAGGTTTGTGCAGATTCCAAAAAGACAGTGGCACATAAGAAACATTGCTCATTGAAGCAAAGAGATCATTGGGAGGATATTTGGCCTCAATCATGAATTTTGTAGAGGGACAGCTACCCTTTTCCCAAATTCCTTCAAAGAGACTAAAAAGCCATCATATAAGCCTATAGGTGAGGTAAAAAGGAGGATCAACACAAGGAGCCCATTCATAACAATAAGAAAAGCAACATGTATGTTTTTTATTAGGAATCAAAATGTGTGACTGTTTTTACCAAGCAGTGGAAAAATACTTGGGTTACAAAGGTTAAAGAACTCCTCCAAACCTCCAAATTATCATTGTAGACTTTTTAGGCATAAGTAAAGAGTTTAAATGAATGTTTTCTTTGAGGACTTTGAAGGCAACCTTGTTTGATTTTCTGAACATCCCTAAAGGCTCAAAAGTTGGGAAATTGAACAAAATGTTCATAATAAGAGGCAAAGAAACCTCCTTCATCTACAGTAGATGGTTTCAATAGTTTTACAACTATCTTATAAGTTTGGCAAACAAGCATCAATCCCACTTAATCAAAGGGCAAGATCAGAGTTCTTAAAAAGATCTAAGGAGATAGATACAGGGCACTGAATGCCACTTTACTCAAGGAGACAAAGCATCAACTCAATAATATGTTTTCTAACAAAGCCACATGTCAAAGGCATGTTCACAATGTCTAAAGGAGGCAAAACATGATTTAAAACCCCTCTAACAAATTATTTTGACAAGCAAGGATCATTTTGGATCTAACCGACTGTCCAAGTGCAAAAAGAGACCGTGGTTAAAAAGGGCTGTAAAGGACATTCAGAATTAGCTCCAAAAGGCATTAGAAAAATGGAAAAGGTGAAAAAAGAAAAAAGGGTCCAAAGGGAACCTTAGAGATGTGGGTTTTAATCTTAATTCTTTAAAAAAGGAGATATAAAACACCACAACATAACATTCACTCGCTCATTCGATCATTTGCAAAACACTGTGCGGTTTCCAGTTTTCTACCAGAGTCCTCGAGCAAAAAATCCATCGTGTTTCTCTCTTGTAGAAGGGTATTGCGCTCCTGTAGCAGCTTCCCGTGTGTTTTCCTTCTGAGTGTTTTCCAAAGTAGTTTGGCGATGCGCTATTGGAGCCTCGCCCGACGTGCAAGAGAAGGTCCGAAACAACGTGCA
This sequence comes from Pinus albicaulis, assembly GCA_034641835.2. Lineage (NCBI taxonomy): Eukaryota > Viridiplantae > Streptophyta > Pinopsida > Pinales > Pinaceae > Pinus > Pinus albicaulis. Next base: position 15,049 of record JAXQQM020059464.1, on the reverse strand, counting down.
AAGGAAGGCCCAAACAAGCATGCAGCCTTGCCCAAGGGTGCTGCACTCCTGCCATAGTAGCCAACCACTCGACACACGGCACGTTGCTGCGCTTTTCTCGACGGCGTACAGGAGTGAAGGCCCAAGACCACAGTCACAACGCCCAAACCAACGGTGCTACGCTCCGGCCACTGCATCCATACTTCCACCCGACTCCGCGTGCAGAGCTACCCATGGTGTTGCGCTCCAGCCACTTTCCAAACACTACACAACTCTGCGTTCAGTGACCCGAGCCACCCGGGTGTCCAAGTGTTGTGCTCCTGCCACGGGTTTTTACCCCTTCTCCCATACGTTGCGCTCCTACCACAAAAAGCATAGCACTGCACAAAAAGAAATTCAGCATCGCCTGACTCACCCACAAGCCTCGAAAAAGATTTTTCTTTGCTGTGAAGGACATTTTAAAAAGGTATTTTGATTGTTATCGCCTCTTCATGATTTTATAAAGGTTAAGGGCGCTAATAAAATTCAAAACTTATGTCAAGGGAAGCATGAATAAAACTTGTAAAGAAAACCTAACGTACTCTCTGCTAGTCTCCTAGAAACCTTGTTACAAAACTCAGCATCTCCTTAACCCTCTTTACACATTATTTCACTAGAAAATATCATTTCTATTTAAATATTTTGAGGAAGGGGTGAAGAAAGACACAATGTCTGAAGAAGAGAGTGTTGACATAAATGATGTGACTCAAAGACCAAAAAAGAAGCAAAAGAAGAGAGGGATGCAAAATAGGTTTGAACCTATAAACACTGAAGAGCTGATAGCCTCCCCTACTATTCCTTCCTATTTTCAAGAGTTAGGGTGCTATGAGTTCTATAAAAAAGTGCAAAAGATCAAAAGTCACACTCAGTTGACAAAGCTATTTGCCCTAAGTCTTCATAAGCATAAAGTACACCTAGCTGGGGTAACTTTTAAGTTGGCCACCAATATCATCTCTAAGGCCATTGGAATGCTTTTCATAGGACAAAGATGGTTCAAACAGAAGCATCTTGACTTGATCCGTTACCACCCATTCTTGAAACCAAGTTGTCAAGCTGATTGTAAAACTATTTTTCCTTTCTCTCATCTATTGGATAGATATGCCCTCCTAATGAATATTGTCATGAAATAGTTCACTTGTGAGGGTAGGTTCTCTAGAGCCTACTCCTATCACGTAGGAATCCTCATGATTTCACTAGAACCAAGATACTACACAATGCACATGCCCTACTACCTTTGCAAAAGTATTGATAAAATGTCTTCCATCATGCAAAAGAGGCCTCCATCCCAACAAATGTCAAGCCTCTTTCATAATTCCCTCATCAAGGTAATTGTCTCATACCAACTAGAATAAAAAGGAATTCCCTGGGAGGTTTTTATCACCCATGATGATTTCATAACTCCACAGCCCATCCCTCCGCAAAGTATGCCATCATCTTCTCAAAATCCTCCTCACACACCTCCATCACCCTCGCTTGACCTTGGTTCATCTTCTTCACATGAATCATTCCCTCAAACAGACCCTCCTCATTTTCTTTCCTCTGAGAAATCTAAACATGAAGAAAGCAGTGATGATCATGAAGAAAGTAGTGGTGATCATTAATAAAGCAGTAAGGGAGAGAGTGATGATCATGAAGAAAACAATGATGGAAATAATGATGAATATGAAGAAAGAAGTGAAGAAGAAGAAAATGTCAAAGAGGGAGATGGCCAAGAATAGAATAGTGAAGGCAGTAACAAGGATGAGTATGTGGATGAAGAAGAAAACAGAGGTAAAAATAGTGATGCAAGTGATGAGCAAAGAATTCAAGACAGTGGGTCCCATGGTGAAAAGGATGACTCTAAAGACACACAATCAGAGGCATCTTTTCAAGAAGAAGACAGTGAACAAGAAAACATAGTTCAAACCATTGAGTCCCATGATGAGCTAAAAAGCCAAAATAGTGTGTCTGAAAGTGAAGAAAATGACACTGAGGGTACAAATGTAGACAGTGGAGAGGAGACATATAAAAGAAATGGAGAAATCAAGAATGACAGTGACAAGAATGGCACAGGCAACCAAGAAATAGGGTTTAAAGTTGTTTTCAATAGGAAAGGAAATGATGACAAAGGGCAGTGAAGAAGAAATTAGTCAAAGGAACTCATTTAATGAAGAAATAAATGACTCCCATAGTGATGGGAAGACCAATGAAGGTGCCCAAAGTAGTGACCCCACAAACAGTACTAACAATGATACAAAATATGATATTGACAGTGAATATAGTGGGCCAAAATATGAAAAGGAGGACAATCATGAAAGTGAATAAATGCCAAACATAGGTGCCTCTAACATTGCAAAAAAATAGCATGGCATTCTTGAAGGTTTTTGCAGCAAGGAAAGCATGAAAGAGGTTGAGGATGTTTATAAAAAAGACAGCCAAGAGCAAGGTAAGAAGGATACTCACATAGAAATCATCCATGAAGAAGAAAAAAAACCTAAGATCATTAGTGATCAAAATTTTCAAGTAAAACCTATGGCACCTTTCACCATCACCTATCAAAGAGGATGGAGGCATGTGTTTGCTGCCTCCAAAATGCAAGGGGGCATGCACTCCTCCTCAAGTCAAATGAAGGACAAAGGTAAACAAAAATTGAAGGAGGAAACAAATCCCGAGGAAGAAAGAGAATTGAAACTCATTCACATAGAAAGTGATGAGGAAAATGAGACAAGGATAGTCAATTCTCTTCTACAAGACCAGAATGCACAAATTAAAGACTTGGAGGCTGAGCTAGAAAGATAAAAGGATCTCCTTCACTTCCTACAAATGCAGAACAAAAAAATGAGTGGCCAGTTGGCCATCTATGAAGCAAAGGCGCTCAAATATAGGAAGGAGGCTCAAATATCACAATTGCAGTTGGAGGAATACATGGGCGCTTATGAGGAAAATAGTGATGAAGAGGGGCAAGCTAGAAAGAGACCTAAGACTATGGGTCTTAGCGAAGCATTGGAAAAACAAAGAGAGGAAGAATCAACCCAAGCAAAACAATTTCCCCTCACCAAAATCCTTGCCATGGAAATTGAGCATAACAGAGAATCATGGCTTGAAAGGGCCAATATACATTTAGAGGCAAAACTAGAGAAGGCCAACAAAGACTTGAGATTACAAAGGAGGATGATTGAGCACTACAAACAGAGAAATCACTTTGCAAGACAAAGCTCAAAAATGCCCAAAATGAGGGCCTGGCACCAAATTATGAAAAATACCAAGCTAGGATTGGCATTTTGGCCCAAGTTTCTCTACAGGTCTCTAAGGACCCTTGAAGTGCCTACCTACCAAATTTGAGCAAAATTGAACAAGTTTTTGTTTTTTACAAATTTTGAGCCTAGGAACACAGCATCCCCTGTGCTTCGATTTCTCCTAGGGAATCTTCAGAGGGAGAAGCTTAAATTTTTAGATTCCCCATCATGAGAGGAGTATGCTCACCAAATTTCAGCTCAATTGGAGTTGTTTTGATCCCCCAAAAGTGTAAAAAACACTTAGTTTTTCACCTTTCTGCCCTCTTTTTTGAGCAGGTGCTGCACTCTTGGGAGTCTTGGTTTTTTCCACTTTTTTGGAAACTTTCAAAGGTTAGATTAAGGAACCAAAGGTAGATCTGGAAAGTAGACTTCCATAGCTTTCCAACCGGCCATCACGGAGCCTTTTCCGACATCGAGAAGGCCTCCTAAACTCCGTTGCGAAAAGACCTTTTTCTGTGTTGCGCTCCTAGAAAATTTCAAAGTTTTGAGACAGTTTGTTGTGTTCATGTAGGTAACTGAGAAAATGTGTGTTAGGAAAGTTTTATCATGTATTTTAGAGCCTAAAAGTGAATATTTTTTCTATTTTAGTCCGGAGAAGATATTTTGGAAGATATTTTGTGCCTTGGACCTTGTAAGGCCTCAAGGACAAGTTAGGATATTTGTTTTTGGCCAATAGGCTTCTAGATGCTCTAGTGAGATCTCCTCCGCCTTGCTTGTTATATAAGCTATGAGGATTCATTGTAAACATGTGGACTTGATGTGTTTAAGAGAAATACATGGTTTTATGAGCTTGGACAAGATATTGGTTTTATGAAGTGAATGAATGGCTTGTGTGGCTTGATGTTGGAGAAGCTTGCTTGCAGGATTCCATAGCTTGGTGAATGGTAATGTTTTCCTAAGTTGTTAATGCTTTATTGTCCTCATTTTGTTTTAGCTTTCTTGGTTACTATAGATAAAAAATTATAGGTTGAGATATGCTCATGGAAGCACCTCAAAACTCCTGTTTGCTATAGTCTTGATGTTTTCTTCTTTTAGTCATCTTAAGGAATTCTTGATTGCTCCTTAAGCCCACTAAAACTTTTTTCTGTTTCATGAATGGTTAGTATGTTAGCTTATAAATATGATTCATGGTATGCCCTTCTTATTTAAATTTTTCAAAACCTTATTGTGAATCTTTTCTGTGAAATACTGATTGATTAGGTTAATACAAAGAGGCCTTGTTTTGATCTTACCCTTTTCCCATGCTTACCAACTTGTTTCACAGTTCCTGATAATTTGATATATGCTTTTTAGGAGTTCCCTCTCCATATATTGAGTTGTTTTTTTATCTTATGTGTTTTCTCAAAAATCTGAAGGTGAATTTCTAAATTTAGGAGTTCTAATGCTTCTATGTCTCACCAGAATGTTCATCTTATATGTTTATTAGTTTGAGTATTGTTCATAGAGATTAATGGTTTTCCCTACCTCATGAGTTATTGCTTTCAGACTATATATGTTTAATATCTCTTAGTTTTTCCCAAACTTAATGTTCATCACACCTCATCATCACCTAAGGATCCATTAACCTTGCTAAATGGCCATGCAATACACTCTGATTCATCATTTCGACAACCTCGACTTTATCTGACTCCATAGCCCTATTGATTTGATATTATCTCATTCCACCTAGCCTACTTGATCATCTTATCCCAACCCAAAACAAACAAACAAATTACACTTAAGAACTAGCCTAAAATCAATCATCCAAAGCAAACAAGTTCACATCCTTCACACAATAGAGAGAGCCCTCTCTGAGTCCAGGAAGGCTAGGTTCTAGGACTCCAAAGACTGGTTTGATGTTACCTTGTCATCCAATCTGCCAAATCACGGGACCCTAACAGTAGTGATGTTTCTTCTGAGACCTCATGTTTTCTCTTATGATTATCAACCAGAATGTGATCCCAATTCCCTTTCAGAATCTGAAATGGATTAAAGCATAGAGGTAGAGAATCAAACTTGATCAATTAATCATCTATTTCAGACTCTGTAATTTCATCTACTACTTGACATTCAAAAGGACTCAAGGGCTGAACTCCTGGATCTAAAATAGATTTTTTATCATCCATGATTTCCTCATCTGATTGGTAGAGAGTTATCTTCTCCTGTGATTATCAACTAGAATGTGAGCCAAATTCCCTTTCACAATCTGAAATGAATTAAAAAATAAGGGTAAAGACTCAATATGTGTTGAATCCTCCTTTACTTCAGATTCTGTGATTTCAAGATGACTCAGGGGGAGAACTTCTGGATCTAAAATAGGGTTTGTATGATCCATCTCTTCCTTGTCTGATTCATTAGAGAATTCCTCCTCCTTCCTATTTGCAACCTGCTTGTAATTCTCTCTTAAGAGTGAGGCAAAAGATATAGGAAGGCATTTTGTACTTACTTGAAAAATTCCTCTGTTTTCCTCTTTGCAACCTTGCTCAGTATGCACAGTTTGATTGTCATCTTTGCACTGTGATAATTGAGTTTGTTCTTCCCAAGAAAATAGTGTTCGCTACTTCAATAATCAGCCTTAACCTCAACCTTATAGTCTTCCTCTTGATAATCATATTTGAGATGGCTACTTGTGTATGCAAGGTCATCTATTATGTACATTGGTGTTGAGGATTTCCCTGCCTCCTTATAATTTTGGACTTCATATTTGGCTGTGTTGTGGATAGAGTACCTGAAATAATCATTTTCTATTTTAGGGTGTCCAGGATGGGCTACAAACTGCTTGGGTACATTGATGTTTGTCTTTTCCTGAACTAATGGAACAGGGGGTATCTGAACATCAAGTTCCTCTTTCCTGCTAATCATATGCATCATTTCGTTGACTGTTTTTGTCAACATATATAACTTTATCTATGAAGATATCAATCACTCTCTTTCTATTTTATCCTTCTCCACGGCCTTTAACTTTTCCTCCCTATTCAACAGGTTCGCTTCCACATCCACAACCATATTTTTCATTTCTTCAAGGGTTGTAGGGTCCCTTTCTCTTAACTGGAATGCCATCTCTGGGTCAAATGCATCTGGGTGGTGCCAAAGAGCTAATCCTGGGGTTGGAATTATCTTAGCAGACATTCTTAGTAGGCATATCTTAGCAGATATGATATTTAATCTCCGTTGTTGATCAATGCTCAAATCCAACAGTCCTCACTGCTCCTTTGTTGTGGTTTGCCGAATTTGTTTCTTTGTTTGTGCGTAGAATACTTGACTCATTCACTACTTTTCCCACGTTCACGACTTGCTCCATGTTCACGACTCAACCGAAATGTGCACAAATTGACCCAATCACGTTCACGACTCGACCCAAACATGCACGAATTGACCCAATCACATTCATGACTCTGCCCAGCATGTTCACGACTCTATCTTTGCTGTTTTTCTGCCTTAACTGCTTCTATGCTACCTTTGCTTCCTTTGATTCTAATGTTGCTCCTCTTTGCTTCTTTGTCTTTGCTAATGGTCTAATGCTTCTCCTTTCCTCTTTGTTGCTTCTCTGCCTCTCTTTTATGCTTTTCTTACTGCATTATTGCCTAATTTGTTCCTTTTCCTTAATGATAGTTCTGGCACTGCTGCTTTGTGTTCATTTTCCATCAATGAAAATCTTTCAAACACATGGTTGTGAGAGTCAATAAGATTCCAGATACTGAGGCAGTATACAACATAAGTAGCAGGTCTAGGTGGTGGGGCACTAGTTGGTGAATGAAATGAAATGAGGGTAGAAGTGAAGTTTGATCGCCATCACACATTATCAACGACATTTTCCCCTTCTACTGAACTGAAAGGCAAATATTGGTCCTCCTGATTAGCGTATTTTTCTTTTGAAGCTCTTGATAGTCAGGATTTCCCAGTTTTCCTGAAAATAAATGATATCCATGGAATATTATTTTTAGTATGAAAGACCTGAGAAAATAATCAGTCACCTAGTGATACTATGAAATACAGGAGTCTAAAACCACCTATACACAAAACTACTTGCACAACATATGCACAACATCTTATGTTCATGACACCACCTGCACAACGTGTACACAACGCCAAATGTACACCGCACCACTTGTAAAATGTGTACACAATACCACATGTACACAACACCATATGCATAACATGTACATGACACCACCTACACACAACACCACATGTACCATCATGCCCACAACACCATATGTACATAACACATGTACAACATGCACACAACACCAATTGTACATAACACTGCATATACAACATCTACATAGCGCCATGCATACACAATACTGCATATCAAACATGCGCACAACACCATATGCACAACATTAGTACTGCACATCCATAAACCACACACTAAACCCACAAGAAACCTTTCTTATAGTGTATTTCCACTATCCATGCTTATCCTAACATGCCATAGATCACACTACTTTCACTTCGATGATGCACCCCTCAGCATTAATTGTCCATAACATAAACATAGGCATAGTACAATCATATAACATTAAATAATATCCAGATTATACTGACCTCATGGATCTGTCAAGGCTACTCTGCCACTAGATTCCTCATAGCCAAGAATCTCTTCATGCCATTTAGCTGCATAAGCAATCATTCATTTGCAAGAATGATCCCTTACAACCCTGTTAGACAATGACATAGATACATATATACATATAAATATTAGCATTAAACAATCATGATCCATGACGACCCTGTCAGACACGACATATATACATATATACATATATAAACATCAACATAATCATGATCACAACTCAATTGCTAGATATCATAAGATATAGGTTAAGAGAACTTCCTTTATTTGTTCACAACATGCACAACATTGAGAACAATGGTTCCCAACAAATCTAAGGCATCTAACACCTTAGATCCATTCACTTTACCTATATTGTTTCCTTTCTCATGTCTATACTGCCATTGTCCGTTAACACCAATGGATTCAACCAATACAACCGGTTGTCATGCTCTTACCTTTAGTTTCTCTTATACATGCACCGAGCTTCATCTGAGTCTTGCATCACTTGTTGGGTTTCATTCAACTCTCCCAAAGCTCCATTTACTTCTGCCTTTCCCAACCAATTCCCAAGACTCAAAACATACAAAAAAATCACAAGAAAAAAAAGAATAAAACCATGGAAAACCAATAGCAATACGACACCAAGAAAAAAGTGGCATGATCATGCAATATATGAAATCGAGACCACAAATAAAGCACAAAAAAATCAAAAAGACCAAAAGCACAAGACTAGAAACAAACACCATGACTCAATCCCCATGGTTCCCAATACTTCCAAAGAAAATTTCAACTCTAGCTTTCTTCAAGATTTCATGGCAATCTCTTGCCATGTAATTCCCTGCATCATACTGCCATAACCACAAAAATGTCAGTGCATAAATACATATAACAATATACCAGTTATCTTACCTTGTTGTGCCAAACACGTTGAAATATAACTAAAAACACATGTCAGCCATATGTACCAAACATCAAGACACCATATCTGTCAATTTGAAATCAACTTTTACCAAGACTAACAACCATGTCATAATGCACAATCAAATCACATTCATCAGTCTATGTTCATAATACATAATGCTACAACTATCACCTACTTACACTTAAGTACTTATCGTCTATCCCAACACATATGTGTTAGTACAATGATCTTAAACAAGACCATTTCTTCATGCAATCTTACAAACACATATAGTCATATCATGCATAAATAAAAAATTCAAACAACCTGCAAACATACCATGTTAAATAAAGCAACTAGATGACGTAATAGACACCAAATCGCTCAAATACCAAATAGACGACATAATCAAACATTAAAGCACCAAGTATATGACACAAGAAAACTCATACCTTAATGTATCTTAGGGGAGGCTATCTTATCTGTAAAATCAATCTAGAATAGCATGATATAACTTCACAACACATTAACTCAACCTAAATAAGGTCATGATATCCATAGCAGTAACTAGCTAACCTGTTCATATCATAGGCTCATAAAAAATTGTCATTCATGCATAACAATGATAGATGCACATTCAACCTAGAATAGTATGACATACTATCACAAATAATTTGACTCATACCTGAATGTCATAACCCTAACCATCTGCATACGCCAATCCAATTTAGCATGATACATTTGACATCAAGATATTAATGCTATAACCCTAATCATCAAGTTAACTAACATATAATAACAATAAGTTAACATATAACATGATCATCAACAACGTATAACATAATCATTGAGCTAGATACAATTTAACATATAACATGCTCATCAACAACATATAACATAATCATTGAGCTAACTACAGGTTAACATATAAAATATTCATCAATAACATATAACATAGTCATCAAGTTAATACCATGCTTGACTAACCAATCCATGTACATATGATCACACTAATTAACTAACATATGTCATGTATGTAACCATAAAATCAATAGAATGAAAGACATACACATAACCATAATGCATATGACCAAAATAATAAACTAGCATTTGTCATACATGTAACTTCAATAATAATATGATGAAAAACATGTATATAACCCTAACGCTAACAACTATTAACCAAAATACCTACATGCCAATCATACAATACCTGTATGATGATTTGTTGCTACCACAAAGTCTAGTGTTGCAACTTCACTTTGATGATCTACATCTCCTGCTATATCTCAACCAACACATCAGCATCCTAACATACCAAAAGAACCATGATGAGCTAAAATGAATACAATGACCTTATGCACAACAACCTCAATCAAACCAATGCAAACTTGACTATATGCACCCACTTGGCATGTATAACCAATCATGAATGACCAATGCATCACACAAGCAAGCATACATGGATAATAATGAAGCATGACCAATATGTAACCCTAGCATACACAAGAAATTCATGTAAAATATGTAGCAATATGTAAGAAAGTGTGCACAAACAATACACAAGCATGAGAAACACATAACTAGTCATACACCCATGGCACCATGTTGACAACAACACCATCAACACTTCCATGGAAGAACCATTTCCAGCAAGGCCAACAAAACATGGATGCAACAATAACATACATACCACAAGCATATTAAAAACATATGAAACCAACATAAATGCATGATAAACACACTGCCCATCCAGTCCAAGGGTCGAACCATGCTCTAATACCACTCTATAACACCCCCTTCCCACATCTACCCAAGTAACGGGCCAACCAAGGTAAACATGTGACGAGAGGCTACGATAATGAGATTTAACCTCCTATGTGACCCTAAGGAAGTGGAATTGATGGAAAACACAACCTACAAACCTGTACAACAACCAAAACACCCCCAGGAGGTAACCCAACCATTCAGGCCTCTTACCCCTAGGTCACACTGACATTTCGACCCCCTTTGAGCCATATGCGTAGGCATAAAACTTCATTTCAGGGGCTAGGATGCTATATCCGAAGGAATAATAATGATGCCAGTGGCTAGGGCCCCAAATAGTCATTTGTGTGTCTGTGAATCCAAGATTTGAGCGACCTTTTCAGGCCCAGAGCCCAGGTCACTGCCAAGAACTTCATGAAAACTTAAGGGATGATAAATAACAATAGGAAAATGATACAGAAGGAATCACATCAACAATAACTCATCTGGACCCCTCCTAGCCATGCCATACATTTTTTCAAACATGTTACAAACATTGAATCTATAGGTGTAAACAACATATTTAATCATAGGGGTTTCATACTTATCTAAGAATTGTTAAGAAGCATTTCTCCCTTACATCATTAGCCGAAACACAATCTATTTGACCATAGATACATTTTTCACTCATTTACAAGTAAAAACATGGATAAAACCGTGCATCATAACTGATAAAATACATGTTTATAACCAACATAATAACAATAGAAATATAGTGGATACAACAACAATAAAATCCACATAATAACTAGTACATTTGCATACCAAATACCAATGGAATTAGCTCTTCATTACTGGATGTAAAAACCAACCAGAGATGGGACTTCCACGTTCCACCTGACCATAGATTGAATGAGCCAAAAATATCTTCAGCCAATGAGCCTTGTGCCATATTCCAAGCATGAATGTGGGACTCATAACCAACTAAAAATAATCAAACAAGAATGAATGCTACTAGGGTTATCTGCCTACACCATGAGGAATTTGAGTGCCTCCTAGTCTCTCATGCTTTACCGTAATACACAGTTTGAATCAAGGATCACTAGGCCCTAAATCGAGACATACTATCTACACTTTACCGTACATCCCATCTTGGGACTACTAGGCCCAGCGGAGAGCAATCCACCTCTTGGATTTACCATTTATCCTTCCATTCACCAAAAAGGATTCCTTGGCCCACCAAGGCATACAATATGGATTTACCGCAACTCACATTTTGTCTCAGGAGGTTACTAGGCTAGTGGATTTACCATGAACCATAATCTGGTTCAGGGACCACTAGGTCGTGTGTTTGTCATTTCATAGATCCACCCCACTCAGCTTCGAATGCATCTCGTAATCCAGCTCAATCGAAGTATGAGAAACCCATATCATCATAGCTATATGGAAATGGAAAGGCTAGGCTAAAAAACACTTTCACACTTGGAAAAACCCATGCCAAGACAGAAAAGAACCACATGCAATACCATGCATGCTAGATATAACAAGGAAATCACACATGTAAATCAATACCTGCAAAGAATATTTTTGTAGCTTCTCGATTCCTGCTCTTCCTTGCTTGCTTCCTCCTTCTTCTTTCTTTCTCACCTTTCTCTTTCCAATGCCAAAATGATCCAAGAAGGTCTAAGTGTCCAAGAGAGAGAGAGAATAATGAGAGAGCTCCAAAAATGAACTAACAAAAGGTTTAGCGGCAAAAGTTTTCCAACTAATCCTTAGAAGTTTTTTTGATCAATTAGGCCTCTATCATTCTTCATTTTCAAATATTTTCCTTCATTTTCCTCCTCACATGCAACCTGTGACTTTTCATCTCACTTTTCTCCTAATTTCCATTATTTTCATAAATAAATGTCCCAAATAATGCCTCATGCCTTTCCAAAGCTTTTTCCATTGCCTTTTTCATATTCCTTTAGCCATAGTAAATCGAAATGAACACCAACTAGGATTTTTCTCCCAACATTCAGCTTGGAATACGTGTCCCATCAACCGTGGTTATTATGTTTAACTTTTATTACATGGAATTTACACCAGAGTTGTTACAGTTAATCCTTCTAGTCATCTGATGTTGATTTTCTTTTCCATAGTTGCATATTTCACGACCTCTCCTTCATTAGAGGAAATTTCAACCTAAAAGTGCCCATGAAAATTTCGTGTTATTTCCATGTCATAATATGTAAACCAATCAGAATGCTTTAAATTTAAAAATATGTAAATGTAAATATTTTGGAGGGAAAAGAAGAAAATATATATATTTTTAATTTTATTTTCGGCTTATCTCCTTATATTTTTACTCAAATTTCAAGTTTAGACACTTGTTAGATGTGGAATTAAATTACACATCCAACGAGTACCCATTATGCATACTTTTGAGAAGACCCACCTTGATAAAAATTGCAGATACATTAAAAAACAGGTTTCATTGAACACCATTTTTAAATGTATCTGCAATTTTTATCAAGGTGTGTCTTCTTAGAAGTATGCATAATGGGTACTCATTGGATGTGTAATTTAATTCCGCATCTAACGAGTGTCTACACTTGAAATTGGAGTAAAAATATATGGAGATAAGCCGAAAATAAAATTAAAAAAAAAAAAAGTAGTTTTCTTCTTTTCCCTCCAAAATTCATAACTTGTATTTTATTATTTTAAGTATTATTTTATTATTTTTCCTTAGGAGGCCTCTTTTAGGTTGAAATTTCCTCTAATGACTTTCTTCACATATTTCTTCTTGGGAACTTCCATTCATAGTTCCTTCATTTTTTTCAACCACATCATATTCCATATGAGAACTTATTATGTTGCTTTCACCTAGTCATTATGTGAACCATGCCTTTATGCATATTTCCAAAGGAGGAGATCCCTTTTTCATGAGGTGGAGCATTTATCCATGATATTTTCTACTATACGACATGAATTAATTTTATTGAATACAAGCATACATACCTCATCTCTTCCTTTTGGTCGTCTAGACTTTCTTCAACAATTTCCTTGATTGAAAGAACTTCAATCACTTTGAATTGATTCACTTCTTTTGACATCATACCATCATTCCATGAATCCCATACAATGTGGAATTCTTGGTGAGACACTTGCTTCTTCCAGTAGGTGTTCACCTTCTGATGAATATTCCAATGGAGGATCTTGATCATCCTCATCCCGCAAATGCTTCTTTTTGAATGATGTATGATGAGATATATATTAGACGACTTTATTTTTCCCATAAGTAATAATTATGTTTCTAATGAGGTTACCATGAGCTACATCCTTCTATAGGTGACAACCATAGACTTCTATTTCAGTGATCTTTCATGCTTATTTATGATAATTTCACGAGCTCTTACTTTCAATCGTATTCTTCTATGATGCCATCACCTAACATGATGCATCCTATCATGCTTCTAATGATTCCTACCATGATAGTTATACCTTACAACAGAAACCTTGAAATAGAAACTTGAAAGGTGAGGAAGACTATCTCAATCATAGTAGAGATCTTTTACTTTTTCCTTCTTGGATTTCTTGTTTTTAGCCTCTTCCACTTCTTCAGTGATATGGCTTCTTCCCTTCGTCTTTTGTTGTTGTCCTTAGTGAGATTTGGACAATCTCTCTTATAGTTCCCATATTCATGAAAATGTAAATTAGCTGAATAAATCACTTATTGAATGGAGATTAACCCGATTACACATCAATTTCGAATTGCATGCATAACACATAATCTCATCTACAATTAATTGTCACATGCGGAAATAATAGAAGCAATCTCACATCAAATCAATCACACATTAACTCGGTATGTATGGGGAAAGCCTATAGCTGAAAACCCCGCAGCTATTGTGTATATTATAATGGAGAAATCATGTAACAAAACAAGTACAATACTCCTCACAAGTACTCGGTACTTTCTCATAAAGTCACACACAATCTAGCTCAGTTTTGAACAGGTTACTGGTTCAAAACTCACTGCTAATTGCCTTGCCTCTATTGCGCAATCATGGCCTGTCTATGTAGAGATCCAAGGTTCGAATCTCCTTGGCTTGACTGCGCAATTTTCATGGACAATTCCTCCAAGTGTGGTGCAAATCTCATGCACAACTGATCCTCCAACTGATAGCTATACTCACCCTTTCATCTACCTCTTTCACTGGTCTCCACTGAACTGATCATGCACTGTAGTGAACTGATGTGTTCTTGAGTTGACTAATGAGTTACTAATTAATGAATTAAATAATATTTAATTCACTCCACTCATAACTAATTGATTAGCTAGTTAAACTAATCTCAACTAGTTCAACTAAGATAAACAGAACACAACTCCACTATCTGTCCCGTTAACTCCTCCAAAACTTCTGCCACTGAAGTCTAACTGAAGTCAACCATGCAAGATGCCATCAAACCCTAGGAACCACGTGATTCCTTATGTAAGTTGCATGAGCCACCTCCATGACTCAAACTGAAGTGCGCCAAGAGAGTAAACTGCTGTTTATAGTCAAAATATTATTAAGGGTAAATAAT
>JAXQQM020069131.1:0-74781 GCA_034641835.2 Pinus albicaulis | reverse complement strand
AAGTCTGAAACATTGTAGGCCGATGTCAATATGTCAGAGCAGGATTGAGCTAGAATGCTCAAAGTTTTGAAGGTTTTTTGCAAAGGTAAAGAGTTGTCTGAGGACACACAACAACTTAGGGATGGGAGGATGTTAGCCCCCTAATTTTCTCTCTTTTTTCCATTTTCCCCTTCCTAAATCATAACCATTTACCTCTGTTTTACCTCTTTTATGCACCCTCATCTTGCACTAGTCCAAGCATGGTGACATATTTCGTATAAAATTTATTTTTCATACCTTTAATTCAACTTAGCATTAATTAATCATTTATTACATTATTTCTTACTTTTAATCACTCTTTGTAACTTATCAATATCTCTAATGTTTATTTGGTAGTTAGAGTACTTACCGTGACCGCTGATCCTAGAGCAGGATCAGATCTTGCACCATTGCCAGCACAAAAAATCCTTGCAGCAAATCCAAACCTCCTTGATCACCGCCTCATTTTGAGTAGCTTCAACCATGACAACAAGATTGATCCAAAGGCAACCGAGACCAAATCTGTGAAGGACGAAAGCTAGAGATTGGCTACGACTAGTTTTTATAACTATCTAATTTTGAAGGCCGAAAAGCTAAATTCTGCGTTTGGTTATGTAATTGGTTGAATGATCTATTTTTGCCTTTGGCAAAAGATCTATATAATGTAGAATGTAAATAGGACTGGAGCCAAGTTTTTTGATAGCAGAAGAGAACAGAGACATAGCCAGAGAGGTGGTAACAGGTTGTTGTATTTTGTTATCGCCCAAATCTTGGCTAAACGATGTATTAATGTATTTACTTGTCTCAGTGAATTAATAAAAGGGAGCTCTACCTCATGTTTCACAAATTGCGTTTCTGTATTTGAGATGATGAATTGATTAAGGTACTAAGCAGCGTTCTTATTTAGAAGGGAAACACGCTAGTTGGCTAGGGCCCAGCCAACCCAGCACATTTACCCCATTTCCTGTTTTCTTGTAATTTGTGTTTACATTGTCAAATGTGATTTAATTTTAAGCACATGCATTCCTGTCTGAGTGAAAGCGGATCGGTTGTGTGAAGTAGATAAATTTCCTTTTCCTGCAGTTCCCTTTCCTGCACTTGATTTCAGATTGGTTTTCCTCCGCCTGGTCCAAGTAGGAGAAATAACCTTGCACCAGTGCACGTTGGTGTGATATCTCCTTTTCTGCAATTCTGTTTGATTGGTTTTCCCTGCCTGGTCCAAGCAGGAGAAATGAACCTACACTAGTGCACGTTGGTGTGATGCAGCAAGCCTTCTTAGTCTACTTCCCGCAACCTTCTTTCTTTCATTAAATGCTCATGACAAGATAAATGTATATTTCTTGTTTCTTTATTCCTGCACTCTGTTAAGATCAGAAAGATTCAATTTTTATGTGTGCAATTTGATTTAACAGTATAATAGCACTTGAAATAATTAAGCACTCATTTTAAGAATTAAATGCTAAGTGCAGAAAGCTCTGATCTGATGCGAGAACTAGTTTCTTGCCACGGGATCTGAGTGCTTTGAACCTGGAAAAGTTCAAGCCCTTGCATGAAGTAAAAATCCTTTAGTAAAGACACCATTTATACCTTCTGCATAAATCTCTGTTCCCGCACTAATGCAAGCAGACTGCAAAAGTGCAGGACAGATTAGGGCAAGAAGGAAATCTCTAAAGGAGCAGGTTTAAGGGCCCATCTAATGAGACTGCTAAGTGTCTCTGCTAAAGAAAAACACACACTCAATAGTTAAACAATAATTAGCTAGAGTGATTACCTTTTATCTTTAATTCCCTCTTGCAAATTCATTCTTCCTTGTTCCAGTCTTAGATTATTTTGATAATTCAAGTTGCCTTTTTCTCTTTTTAATTTGATTCTGCAATATTTCCTTTAAAGAAAGTAGGGATTTATGTTAGGAAGATTCATACCATCTTTGGCATTGCCTGTGCTTTGTCTCTAAGTTTATGGATCCCCTGGGTTGACAAATTAAGTGTTGGGGAGTTTGCTTAAGTGTAATTCCTGCACCCAACAAAAATTACTTCATTAAACATCATAAAAAAAATTTCATGACTTAATGGGAGATTTTCTTCCTTACATTATGAGAAATTTTTCCAAATTTTTAAGGGCTTCTTCAAAATAATTTCCATAGACTGTAAAATCATCCATATACACTTCCACACACATGAATTAAATCAAAGAAAATACCTAATACTGCTCTTTGGAATGTTGCAGGTGCATTGCATAATCCAAAAGGAAGTACTCGGTAAGCATAAGTTCCCCATGGCAGGTAAATTTGGTTTTGTCTTGATCTTCGGGTGCTACCTGAATTTATTATACCCACTAAAACTGTCCAAGAATGAAAAATATTTCTTCCCTGCTAGTGTATCTAAAACTTGATCTATGGAAGGTAAAGGAAATTGATCTTTTAAAGTAGCTTTATTCAACTCCCTATAATCAATACACACTCTCCATTTTCCCATTCCTTTTGGGGATACATTAGCCACCTATAATATTTTGTTATGCGAAAGGTGGCTAAATATTTTTGAGCCTCAAGGAACAAATTTTATCATTAAAAAATTGTTGGCTCTTGAAGTCTCTTTAAGGCCTCATGCCTACGTCCAAAATCCTCATTATCTTGTTCCTATTAATTTTTCTTTGATTTCTTTTGTAAAGAGCTGTGAAGAAACCATCACTTTTCCCCTATCTCCCTCCTTAACTAACCTTCATTTACTCCACCTTTTCTCCATATTATTTCCCTACTTTTCATAATTTCTCCCTCCATTCGTGAAAATCCACGACATGGTTAAAACTTCTTGTTGAGGCGCCCACGAACCCCAAAATCCCCCTTTAAAATCCTTCCCCTAACCTTTGTTGGCCATTTTCCTCCCTTACCCTACATAGTTCATTCCCGCCCCACGGCCTTCAAATTCCATTTAAAAAGGCCAAAAAACCCACCTTCCTACCTTAATATAGGCATAAGCCCCCTCCCGCTTCAACCCCTTTCAAACCACTTCCTGCCACCGCGCGGCGCTGGGACCAAGTGCTTAAGTCCCAAGCGCTAAAAGCAATCGAAGTCGGCGGGTGCACAAATCCTTTGTAAATAGTAAAAACTCGATGCGATTTATTTATAACAATAAATACGGCGATGCGTTCCGCCGCCGTTGATCTTCCGCGGAGATGCGACGGTGGAGCGCTGTCGCAGCCACCGATCGCAATCGCAATACTTCAAGTGTACCCTCAGATCAATCGCAATCCATACTCCGATCTTGGAGTCACTGCTCTCCCTCGATTTATTCTTGACGGGTCGATCTACATCCCGCCGATCCAGCGTTAAAAGCGCAAAAATCGCATCGCAATGTTTCACCCCCTTGCGATTGCCTCCGATTCTTTCCCCGCCGTCGATCTGGTCCTCGAGGATCAACGGCCGCGTAATCGCAAAGTTTTCAATCGCATCCCCTTTACGCCACTTGCAGTTGAGACCCTCAGATTAGATACGGACCGTCCTGCCGATGTCAGGATCGGACGATCTAGCTTCATTTCTCTTTATTCTTCTCCGCTATCCTTTTTGCCTTTCTATGCGAGATCTCACCGTTAGATGTTTTTGTCAGCGGCTACGCTCCTCCCCCACCATACGAAGGTTTAAACCTATTTCCGCAGATCTCTTAATTGTTTTGTGTTTGATGCGAGGTGTTCTAAATGGTTTTCCATTGTATAACGAAGAAATGCCAGAGGTAGAATTACGATTCTCTGTGCCCTTGTTGCCGTAGAGAGCCATCCCGGGGCTCCATTCCATGTTTCGTGGGTACTCTATGAGTATTGATGCCGTGGGCCGGTGCGGCTGCATTGACAAGACGCTGCGTTTTAACGTGATTTTAAAAAAGAGTATAAGTTTTAAAGAACGAGCGCGGAAGGACGGAAGATTGAAGACATATTTGGGGGATTATGGCTAAGAATGCTTATAAAAAACCTAATTCCCCGAATTTTAGACACTATTTAAGAAAATCATAAATGTTTTGATGACGGAGAAGGTTTCCAGCTGGCGGGGCGAATTGATTCCTTAGCTACTAAAAGAGCCTACGTTGCCTCAAACCTTTCAAACGGAGGCTAATTTATTGATTCGGGGAAATATACGCCTCATTTTGCCAAGTTAATTACGAAAGGAGTGTAATAGAAAATAGTTGCGAGTTGCTTGCTCACGGATAGAACATAGAGCCTCGAAAGTCAAATAAAGCTCCCATGAGAGCTTTGATATTAATTATCAAACATTAATACGATGATCCACCTGTACACTTCTCCATCGAACCCCTCAAGAGACCGAGAAGTCATTGTCTATTAATGGTTCACGAGATATTTTTGTTAGTTCTCACCTCCTCATCTTCCTATAATTATACATAAGATGAGAAGGTGGGTTGATGTTTGATCACAAGTTGTAATATTGAGAAACTCTTTGAAATAAATATACAAGTCTGTTGAAGTTGAAAATAATTTGGAGTCTTGGATGTCTTGATGATGCCGTTGCATGTATACCGGTACGAGAAAGGCTCTATCATTTGATCCATGAGCTTGAGTTTGTTGGTGAAGTGCTACGAAGCATTTGTTAAATGTTTTTCCTTGTTTTCATTATGTTCCATAATTTCTTACTACGGTAGGCTGAAAGTTTTAGGCTAAGAAATGACTCACGGAAGCACCTTAGACTTTGTTCACCCTTCTTGTTTTATGTTTTCTTCTATTTGAAGTATTTTAGAGACTTTAAACCTTCTCTTTAGTCTTCATGCTCATTTATTTCCTTGATAGCTCAAATAGTTGGTTTCAACATGTTATGGTTCTCCTGTATGCCATCACTTGAAAGCCGTTATTGAAATTTCCCTTTGAAGTACCATTGTCTTAAGTTAACCAAAGAGATGGGTTTTGATCTTACCCCTTTGCCTGGCAAAAGCAGTTGTTTTGAAGGTCTTTATAGTTGCAAACACGGATGTTATTTAGGTGTTCCCTCTTCTATGAATGCAATTATCGGTGAATCTTTTATGTTTTCTAAATCCTTTAAAATAAGATCTTTGAGGAAATAGGGTGTTCCCCGAATCTTAGATTTCATTTTAGAAGTTGTCTTGAAACCATTATTTGCTTAAAGAATGTTTGTAGAATTTATGGTTAGCCTGTCTATGAAATATCTCTTTATTGATAAGTTATGTTTCTCAAGTTCCCTTTGTTGAGAATTAAATTTCTTTTCCAAATCATTAATGTTCATCTCATTCCAAAACAAAGGATACGTGGCCAAGTTAGATTTTCCCTTTGATTTCACTTATCCCTTGAAGAGTTTGTCATGATCTTATTTTGACTCCATTGCCCAATGAACCGGATATTTCCTCTTTTGCAATACATCTTTCCTAGACCTTTCACTTGATACAGCAGCCCATCAACTCAACCAAACCAAACAAACATACGCCGTAATAACTAGTCTAAAATCCATAACCAAAGCAAACAAGATAAACCTTTGCAAACAAATATTTGAGAGATCCCTCTGCGAGAACGGGGAGGACTAGATCACGGAACTCTAAAGATTGGTTACCGATGTTGCCCTTTGTCTTTTGATTGGCCAAAGCGTAAAACATGGGACACCAACACTTAATGGCGATCACGGTGGGACCTGGCGAGAATTAGAGGTTTGCGAAACCTTTCCCTCAACTTTAGGTCCGGTATAACATAAGTAAATTTCTTCAAGCAACGCCTAACATAATGGCAATCATGATAGGACTCTTTTGAATACGGTGACAAACTAAGTAACCCATAGGATTCCTTTAAATCCTTATCAAACCTTGAAGGAACCGGAGTTACCAAGCCATAGAGCAACTGCATTTGTTTGAACACCTTAGCTAAGTGCAAAATCAGACTTAGAACACTCTCTTAACCTATAAAAAACAAAATAAACTCGAGAAAAACCCAAAATATTTCAAAGTTTGGCTTCATAATAAACATGGTGGTGGACCATAAAACCTTTTACCTCCTTAGAAAATTTAAAGCTTCCACACAGCGACTCCATAATCCCGAAGCGAGACCTTAAAGACTCCCTTGGAAAGAACCCTTACCATTATACAATTTCCTAATCGAGTTAGAGGATTGTAAGATCAAAATTTGTGTAAACGGTCCGGTTAACCTCTCAAATATTGTCATACTTGGTTGAACTTTTCACATGTTGGATACTTAAATTACGGCATAGTGGCTTCTAGGAAGATTTATACTAGAGCCCATCCGGCCCGATCACGAGATAGTTGATCTTATTATCTGCTGGAAGTCTCCTAAGGTTAAATTTTCATTGTTTTGAGATCACCCTTGAGAGCTAATTAGGTTCTAGAAAATCTTTTAGCTCTACAACAATCACAAGTTGACTTAGTAAACCCATTTAGAACTAGGTCATTTGATGATATAATTCATATAGATTACGAGTCTTCACTTTCATCCCGGAAACAAGTGAATATCATTAGAGAATCAACACCTCCTGATCCACATTTTCTTTTTAACCTAGGTGTCTCTCATCCAAAATCGGCTCGGCAATGTGCTATACATTCCATCCACTTGTACACCACATTCATCCTTTGTTCAAACCACTCCACTCGACCAAATCCCCCTCTTGTAGTCCCCCTCTTGTTAATCCACCACTTGTTAATCCACCCCCACCACATATCATGGCGACATGGTATGCTCCCTTAGCCCTTAATATACCACTAGTCAATCTTCCACGGACTATCGGTCCAAAATTCCATTATATGATGCTAATAATGCTACAATTGCATCACAACATGTGGATAAGATGAATGACTATTTTGATCAAAATAAAATCGATGATTCTATCAAACTCGGACGCTTGCTCGAGCTTAGGGGAAAGTGAAAATGGTTTAAAGGTTTAGCCCCCGTAGTATAAATGACCTCCGGGCTTCCATGAGCATTCTTAAACAAGTGGGAAGTGAGAAAAAATCCTCTCCAAGTCCTTGCTTGATTATAGCAATCTCCATAGGAATTACGGGGAAAGTGTACAAGCTTATTGTACCGGTTATACGACGTGTACTCAACGCACTTTCCCTACGAACTAAAACCTCCTCGGACTCGACTTTAAACAAATTTCACGAAGGGTTGACCCAGAGACATGACATATTCACTCGGAGAAAGAGTTTTTGCAACTTTGGAAGATATGCAAAGAGGTGCCCTTTACGGCGGAAGTAAACTTAATAGAAAAGAGAAGAATGGCGAGAAGAGTATCTTTCGAGAGGAATCCTCCCTCTACTTGAAGCTCAAAAATGGAGAGAATGTTGGAAGAAATGATGAAAGAGATGAGCGTAATTAAGAAAAGCACAAGCAAATCAAACGGTACATTTCAAAACAATCAAAACGAGAAATAGAAATCGGAATTATAGAAAAGATAACAATCGGGATAAGCAAAAGAAAGTGACCAACAAATCGGACCTCCCTTTCAACGAACTATGTAGATAAATATGAGGAAGACGAGGAGTTGGAAAGATTGGAAGAATCACATGTAAACTTGATTGGATCGGACAATGGGGATGATGTTTTCCTCAGGAAGAACAAGGTTTCTTCTTAAATGATCAAAATACAAACACCTATGAAGATTACGATGACTATAGATTGGGTTTTGAAAATACGATCATGGAGGTGCACAAACGGTATGATCTTAGGAGCAAGAGAAGTGTAGAGAATTCAAAAGATAAGAATGCTAGCATTGGCACATCCCAAGAAGAACATGGAAAACCAACCCAAAGACGAAGAAAAAACCAACATTTCGACCAGAAAACGGACTCAAACAAAGACAAGGGAATCCGGCCAAATGTTGAAAAAAGTACCTAACACTTCGGCTAGTAGTCCCAATAAAACCATCCCAATTACTATCCCAAGCCGATTCATCAAGAAGTAAAATTCTTGAAAGGAATTTAATTGAAAAACAGATGTAAATATCAACAAGTCAATTGACTATTTCGGTCTTGAGGGGGGTGCCAAGATTAAGATTACCATCTGGCTGAACTAGTAACCCAAGATGTGTACAAAAACCAAGTTTTAAAAGCTTTAAACTTAGGGTAATCTTGACACCTTAAACTTGACGGACGACAAACACAAGGGGCACATTGTTTAGCCCCGAGAAGTTGAGAGAAAATATCAAGAAGGACCCGGTCCTCGCCCATGTCGGTTTGAGCATACACGATAAAATTCTACACAATGCCATGTTAGATTAGGAGCTTCACACCAATCTAATGCCCAAAGTAGTAATGGAAAGCTTAGGCTTAGAAATTACTAAACCGTACAAAGATTTGTATTCCTTTGACTCAAGTGAGAGTCAAATGTTTGGGTTTAATCAAAGATTTGTGTGTGCTTAGCTCGGATCCTTACCCGAGAATCTGTTGATGGCATTGTTGTGGGCGACATTCCCCTAAGTATGGCATGCTTTTATCAAGATCATGGGGAGCCAAACTTGAGGAAGCCTTCAAATGGACATGTATTATGCCACCATCCGTTGTTTTCAGCAAAATAGAAGACTATGCAGGGAAGCCCATGAAGTATATGGTGAGTAACATGGACAAACCGAACAACACTCGATCTATTCTATTCAATCAAGTTTAGATTCATTTATCTTATATAACGAAGATGAAATTACTCAACCATGTAAAGAAAATATAGACCCACCAAATTTCACCTCGAATAAACTTCCAAAACGTTGATGATCAACGGCGACAAGAAAATGAGAATGAGTCAAATATAATTTGGACAATAAATTTCGATGGATCTGACCAAAACTAGTGCGGGGGGCGGTGTTTGGATTCAAAACACAAATCGAGTTTTTCATACAATTAGACTTCCCATGCTAACAATATTCTTTGGTATATGAAGCACTTCTCCTAGGCTTACAACGCCAAGAATTAGAGACGAAAGGATATCCATTTTAGGGGGGATTACGAGCTTATCATCAAACAAATCAAAGGAGAATACTCGACGAGAATCCAAAGCTCGGGGAATATCGAAATGCGCACTTGACCTGGTAAAAACTTTGAAAAATATGAACTCATTTTTACATCCCTAGAGCACGGAATCATCTAGCAAATGAACTTGCCTTCTTGTGACAATTGCCAAGTACACGAAATAAATGAACAACTCGGTATAAGGTGAAACACGGACTGCGCATTGCACGATAACGAAGATCAGCAGAGTGTTCGAATCGACAAACACATAGGTGATTTCTTAAAATCAGAAAATGATTTCGACATACCAACACCGAGAAGCTAGCCATGAAGAAAGCTGTATATTGAACAAATCCCGGAGAAGTGCAAAATGACATATCCTGGCGATATAAATCATTGCGAAAATCCTTTTGAAGCGAGAGGTAGTGAACAATGAAGACCGAGAAGACTTGGAAGTCTTACAATGCAAAAATGATAAAATCCCAAGAGGTCTCACCTTTAGAACACACATTTGATCTCAACGATGTAGCTAAAGAACCCGAGAATGGAGCACAGCGGAGACAAATGTAGAAGAACACAACATGGCGGAGTCTCGCGGAACCCCAGAGATGATCGAGCTATCCGGCACCCTCCCGACTCACATAAAATCACGGTACATAAAGCTTTTTAAAGAATTTAAGGATGTGTTTGCTTGGGAATACAAAAGACTTGAAATCATATGATACCAACATCATCCGACATAAAATTCCCTTGAAGGAAAATCAAAAGCCTTTTAAGCAAAAACTAAGGAGAATAAATCCCCCTTTTATTACCTTCGGACAAGGCGGTGAGAAAATGTACTGTGGCAGGATCATAGTACCCATTAGATTTTGAATGGGTATCAAACTTAGTTTTACGTTAGAGAAAAGTAGGGAGATCGAGCTCTTGTATTGACTTGAGAAATTTAAACGAGCCTCTTTAAAGACAACTACCCTTTACCTAAGATGGACCATATACTTCAAGGGTAGTTGGATCAAAGAATATCCCTATTAGATAGGTTCTCGGTTACAATCGGTGTTAGTTTTCCCAGAGGTAGTCAAATCAAAAGCTTCTTTTACCACACCTTGGGGAACTTTTATGTATGTCAAAATGCCTTTCGGATTAATGAACGCGGGGGCCACCTTCCAAAGGGCCATGGACATAGCCTTATATGAAGATATTGGCTATTTTATAATTATCTACCTTGATGACATAAACTGTTTTCTCAAAAGGCGATGAAGAACATTTGATTCACCTAAGGAAGGTTTTTGAGAAATGTAGGAAATTTGGCTTATCACTAAATCCCAAGAAGACCCTCTTTGGACTCCAAGAAGGAAACTTCTTGGTCACATAATTACGAGAAGAGGGAATCAAAATAGACCCTACGAGGATAGATGGCATATTTCAAATCGGCCATCCTAGAAGCCTCAAAGAATTGCAATCTTTCATTGGAAAGATTAATTTTTTGAGAGGTTTATTCCCAACCTTGTTGAGCTATTGAAAAACATCACAAACATGCTTAAGAAAAATGTGGGTGTAAAATGGACTTTACTTGACCAAACAATCATTCGAAATGTTGGTCAAACAAGCTCTTACCCAAGCGCCGGTGCGGTTAGTCACGATTTTATCAAATACTTTTACATTTTTCTTTTGCATGCGAACATACAATAGGCTGAGTTTTTGCTTCAAAAGAATGATCTCGGACAAGAAAAACCAATATCATTTTTTAGTAGGGCCCTAAGAGACGCTCCTCTCAATTATAACATTATGGAAAAGCAAGCCTTAGCATTAGTAAAAGCATTAAAAGACTTTAGGGTTTATATTTTACACTCTCACATAATTGCTTTTGTTACGCATGTTTGTTGTCAAGGATATTCTAAGTGAGATTTTGATGGTAAAAGGGGAAAATGGATTGCAACTATTCTTGAATATGACTTAGAAATTAGGCCCACCAAACTTGTTAAGGGGCAAGGATTAGAAAAACTTATGGCCGAGTCCAACTTCCAAGCACTAGACATAAATATGGTGGATGTGTTGGAAGAAATGGAAGAATGCGACGCCCCTTTTTATTGGGAAACTTTCCTAAATTCCCCCTTGGTATGTTGACATTGTTTATGTGATTTTTTATATTTGAATACTCCTCCTTCTTTGTCTAAAACTAAAGCTAGATTTTTGAAACAAAAATCTTTGAGTTTGCATTTTAGACGAGGTGTTATATTGGAAAAAACGGTATTTGGAATTTTTCTTAAATGTTTACTTGAAGATGATGCGGGGAAGATCATGCACGAACTACATGATGGTGAATGTGGAGGACACCTCTTGGAAGGCCACAACAAACAAAATTCTCGGATCGGGTTACTATTGGCCTACACTTTTCCCGGATACTCGGAAAGCATTTGGTCATGTCTTATCACATAAGTGTCAAATCTTTGATGGCAAGAAAAACTCCTTCCCCTACCCCTACATCCTATCGGAAGTTGAGGCACCCTTTCCATGATAGAGTGGAATTCGTGGAGAAATTCATCATCTTCCTCAACATAAGTGGATCCTCACGGTAACGACTTCTTCACCAAATGGATAGAAGCTATACCTACCGGGAATGCTAATGACTCTTGTCATTATCAAGTTTCTTAGAAACCCATCCTATCGATTTGGTTGTCCCGAGAAAAATCATAACAGAGGCAATCACTGCTTTGCTTTCAAATCCAAAAAGATGGTTGATTTATGTCACAAATACCATATAACCTTGGGCCATTCAACGCTTACTACCCCCAAGGAAATGGATTAAATTTGAATCCTCAACAAGAGTCTCATCGATATCATTAAAAAAGCGCTGTTGGAAGAAAATCAAAAATCATGGCACGATAAGTTGGTTCATGCCTTATGGGCTGATAGACTAACTACAAAGAAATCAATAAATATGTCCCCCTATCGGTTAGTTTATGGCATGGATGCAATTTTTCCTACCTCATTAGGAGTTCCGGTCATAAAACTCCTTCGAAGTACGAGGGTGAAGAAAATGATATGCGAGAGGAGGATCAACCAAACAATCCATTTTGCGAGCGGTCTAGAGGAAAAGTTTATGAGAGAACACGGTTAGTCAGAAAATATGAAGAAGCAATTTGATAAGAGGACTAAGGCAAACAATTTCCGGAGTTGGAAGTGTTGTTTTTAAGTGGGATTCACGGAGGAAGAGAAGGGGAAACATGGCAAGTTTGAGAACTTGTGGAAAGGGAACCATATATTATTCATGTTTGGGAGGGGTCATAATACATTTCTTGAAATAATTGAATGGAAGACTTATATGGAGGTCCTGTCAATGGCGAGGATGCTCAAGCATTACTTCGCAAGAGTCTTAAGTTTCAAAGCATTTTTGTCTCCATTGTAAATATCATAGTCTAACCATTGCATTGAAAAGTTATAAAACTTCAAAAATACAAAAAACAATAGGAAAAAAGGAAAAGAGCGGAGTTGTCAGCAAGGGAAAGGTATAGCCCCATACCAAAAAAGAAAAAAAAATCTGAAAGTGTGCAAGCTTAAATGCCACTCGTAAAACACACTTCTAGTTAGTCAAGCTGTTTTAATCTTGACTAATTAGCTTTCAATTTTTCTCTTGATAGGGTAGTGAATTTGATTTGCCAAACCGTTTAATCTTGGCTTATCGGTAGATAGATTAGGATAGAAATTAAGGTTCAAACAAACTCAAAATGTTTGAACCAAAGTTTCCAAAGAGAGATGACTCAAAGCTACATTTTTATTTTACGAGTCATAAAAGAGGAAAAGCGGTTCCTAATTTGCTCAAAATACGAATCGGATATCAGGAAGAGATAGCTCACGAGAAAAAAGAAAAATCATAGCTATGAAAAAGAAAAGAAAAAGAGAGAAGGCCATAATAAGAAGCTTTCGGATCTTAAGCCTTTAAATTTTTGATGCTCGATTTTACGCAAATAATAATCTATGTGCAACTTGTTTTTATGCCATGGATCATAGCAAATTGACAGCTCAATCTTGACTTGACAATTTTTAAATTTTGTTGTAGAAATTAGAGAATGAAGAGAGTATGTTGGATTGTTTAATCCCAACAGAATAGGTAGACTAGGTAGAGAAATATCGAGGCTCAATTTGTTTTAATGCAGGTTCGAGGAGAAATAAGGAGTAGAAATAGTTTAGATCTCTTGTTTTTTTTTGAAAGAATAAAATGTTGTGTAAAGAGTTTGCCAGTCAAGTGCACTCTGATGAAGAAAAAATGCTAGATGCAGCAGGATTGGGTAGGTAGCAAGGCCGGATTTGATAAAGATCCATTGTTTTCATGGCTGCCAAATATGTTTTAGAGAAGATCATTCAATCACGAGGAAGACAACCCAATGGATGAGGCAACTAATCGGCCTCCCGAGAAATCCAAGGCCCAGATTCTTGATGCCTTGAGAAGGCACCATCCCCAAGTGGAGCCAGCAGTAGCCACCTATAATATTTTGTTATACCGAAAGGTGGCTAAATCTTTCCAGACCTCAAGGAACAAATTTTATCATTAAAAAATTGTTGGCTCTTGAAGTCTCTTTAAGGCCTCATGCCTCTGTCAAAATCCTCATTCTTGTTCACATTAATTATATTTGATTTCTGTGAAAGCTGTGAAGAAACCATCACTTTTCCCCTTTCTCCCACTCATAACTAA
Source organism: Pinus albicaulis (assembly GCA_034641835.2). NCBI lineage: Eukaryota > Viridiplantae > Streptophyta > Pinopsida > Pinales > Pinaceae > Pinus > Pinus albicaulis. The sequence continues at coordinate 61,122 of JAXQQM020069131.1, read as the reverse complement.
CCTTCATTTACTCCACCTTTTATCCATATTATTTCCCTACTTTTCTTAAGTTTCTCCCTCCATTCGTGAAAATCCTCTTGACATGGTTTAAAACTTCTTGTTGGTGTGCCGAACCCCCAAAATCCCCTTTAAATCCTTCCCTAACCTTTGTTGGCCATTTTCCTCCCCTTATCCCTCTATCGTTCATTTCCTTGGCCTTCAAATTCCATTTAAAAAGGCAAAACCCACCTTCCGACCTTAATATAGGCATAAGCCCCCTCCCGCTAGCCCCTTTCAAACCACTTCCCCGCACATGCCCGTGACTGAGACCAAGTGTATAAGTCTCAAGCGCTAATCGCAATCGGAAGTCGGGCGGGTGCACAAATCCTTTGTAAATAGTCAAAACTCGATGCGATTTATTTATAACAATAAATCTGGCGATGCGTTCACACCGTTGTTCCGCGGAAGATCGACGGTGGAGGCGCTAATCGCGGCCCGCCGATCGCAATCGCAATACTTCAAGTGTGCCCTCCAATCAATCGCAGTCCATACCCTCGATCTTCGATCCTGCTCTCCCTCCGTTTATTCTTCGACCGTTGATCGTCCCGCCCCGATCCCGCGGTCTGCGCCGTCGCATCGCAATGTTTCACCCCCTTGCGATTGCCTCCGATTCTTTCCCCGTCGTCGATGCGGTCCTCGAGATCAACGACGACGCTCAATCGCAAAGTTTTCAATCGCATCCCCTTTTACGCCACCCAGATTGAGACCCTCGATTAGATCTGGACCGTCCACGTGTCTAGATCGGATGGTCCAAACGCTACTCTTTATTCTTCTCCCGCTATCCTTTTTTCCTTTCTGTACGGATCTCCACGGGTAGATTTTTTTGTCAGAAGCGGCTACGCTCCTCCCCCGCCATGCGGCCAGGTTTAAACCTACTTTCCGCGGGGATCTCTTAATTGTTTTGTGTTTGATGCGAGGTGTTCTAAATGGTTTTCCATTGTATAACGAAGAAATGCCAAGGGTGAGGCCAGCGATTCTCATGCCCTCGTTACATTACGAGAGAGGCCATCCGGGGCTCCATTCCATGTTTCGTCGATTACTCTATGAGTATTGATGCGTAAGGCTCGGTGCGGCTACGCACATTGACCAAGACCTTTGCGTTTTAACGTGATTTTAAAAAAGTATAAGTTTTAAAGAACGGACGCGGAACGACATAAGATTGAAGATAGATTTGAAGGATTATGGCTAAGAATGTATAAACCTAATTCCCCGAATTTACACACTATTTAAAGAAAATCATAAATTTTTTGATGACGAGAAGGTTTCACGCCTGGCCCAGGGCGAATTGATTCCTCGGCTTCTACAAAGAGCCACTGTTGCCTCAAACCTTTCAAACGGAGAGGCCGAAGCTATTGATTCGGAAATATCTTGCCTCAGTGACTGCCCGAAAGTCAATTACGCGAAGAATTGTAATAGAAAATAGTTGCGAGTTGCTCGAGGACGAACATAGAGCCTGAAGTCAAATAAAGCTCCCATGAGAGCTTTGATATTAATTGTAAAACATTAATACGGTGATCTGTACACTTCTCCATCGAACCCCTCAAGAGATGAGAAGTCATTTAATGCGTATTAATGGTTCACGAGATATTTTTGTTAGTTCTCACACCTCCTCATCTTCCTATAGAGTATACATAAGATGAAGGTGGGTTGATGTTTGATCACAAGTTGTAATATTGAAACTCTTTGAAATAAATATGAAGTCTGTTGAAGTGAAAATAATTTGGAGTCTTGGATGTCTTGATGATGCCGTTGCATGTACATTCACGAGAAGGCTCTATCATTTGATCCATGAGCTTGAGAACATTGGTGAAGTGCTACGAGCTGTTAAATGTTTTTTTCCTTGTTTTTCATTATGTTCCATAATTTCTTACTACGATGAGAATTTTGAAAGTTTAGGCTAAGAAATGACTCTGGAAGCACCTTAGACTTTGTTCACCCTTCAACATTTTATGTTTTCTTATATTTAGTATTTTAGAGACTTTAAACCTTCTCTTTAGTCTTCATGCTCGTTTATTTACTTGATAGCTCAAATAGTTGGTTTCGACATGTTATGGTTCTCACCTTGTACGCCATCACTTGAGAAAGCCGTTATTGAAATTCCCTTCGAAGTACCATTGTCTTAAGTTAACCAAAGAGGTCGGTTTTGATCTTACCCTTTGCCCACAGCAGAAACATTTGTTTTGAAGGTCTTTATAGTTGCAAACACGGATGTTATTTAGGTGTTCCCTCTTCTATGAATGCAATTATCGGTGAATATTTTATGTTTTCTAAATCCTTTAAAATAAGATCTTTGAGGAAATAGGGTGTTCCCGAATCTTAGATTTCATTTTAGAAGTTGTCTTGAAACCATTATTTGCTTAAAGAATGTTTGTAGAATTTATGGTTAACCATTGTCTATCAAATATCTCTTTATTGATAAGTTATGTTTCTCAAGTTCCCTTTGTTGAGAATTAAATTTCTTTTTCCAAATCATTAATGTTCATCTCATTCCAAAACAAAGGATCCTGTGGCCATTAGATTTTCCCTTTGATTTCCCATATCCCTTGAAGAGTTTGTCATGATCTTATTTTGACTCCATTGCCCAATCAAGGCAGGATATTTCCTCTTTTAATACATCTTTTCCTAGACCTTTCATGTTCTACTTTGTATCAACTCAACCCAACCAAACAAACATACGCACGTAATAACTAGTCTAAAATCCATAACCAAAGCAAACAAGATAAACCTTTGCAAACAAATATTTGAGAAGTCCTCTACGAGAACGGGAGGACTAGATCCGGAACTCTAAAGATTGGTTACGATGTTTGCCTTGTGGTACTGATTGGCCAAGCTTGTCAAAACACGGGACACCAACGGGGACGGTTAATAAAGGTGAAACCCATTCAGCTGTGTGATATTGGATAAATAAATTTTACATTCAACGGGTTTGTAGTTCTTCCTTTACAATTTCCCTAAGATTTGGATTCATTCTTCTTTGGGGTTGTACGATTGGTCTAGAATTTTCCTCAATATAGATATGATGTATGCAAGATTTGGGGTTGATTCCTTATGTTGGCACTAGAATCGGCACTTGGACTCTAGCAAGTGCACGACCGGACACATCTTAAACTCTGAAATTTTTAAAGTTTTGTTTTATGAGATTGGAAGATGGTATAAACTCCAATTCACGAAGAGATTTCGGTCAAATCCAGTTCTAATAAAGAGGGTATTGTAACTTGATGTGGTAGCAAGGTGAAAGTTTGTATTCTATGATGAGAGGAAATTGAAAGATGAGAGGAGAATCGGTAGGTCTATAAAACAGAAATCTATTGATTTAGTAGAAATTCACAAAAGTGGCAGGTTTGACAATATTCCATTGAGAGAAATCTATTTCTAGTCTAACAAGATTCTAACTAAAATATCATGAAGATTAACTATCATGAGTGATGCTCTTCCATTGTTATAATATATATTTTATTAGGAATGCTCCTTTTGTGTGAGACCCAACAAAAACCAATAAAACACATAACAAGTTTAAGAGAATAATAAAAACACAACAATATAGTGGTTGCATCTTTGGGCCGGAAGAAAGGAGATATGGAAACACAAGTAGTAAAATACACACAACAAATTGGTAATAAGCCCTCGGTGGTATTATTCCATTTCATTCACAAAAAAGGATTACGGTTCATATAAGTCGAAATTCTATAACTACCAACCAACTTTGACTTCATATAAGTTTGGCATATATATACAAAATATGGCTCTGTCATCTTCCACGAGAAAAAATGAAATTTGTTTCAAAATTCATTACAACCTCGTGTAAGAGGTGAGGCTTATCTAAAACTTTAATACGAGTGTTATGACATAATGAAAATAACAACATTAAGGCTAACATTTTGAAGTGGTTTGTATGATGTGATAGTTTTATGGGAATAATCCTCTTCCATTCTAGTGCAACCAACTCCATAAAAGTTGAAACAAGCATTAGAAAATGATGTATGATTTCATTCTTGAATCTTTTGATCACTGCAGTAAATGTCTTAGTATTGAGAGTAGTGGTAGAAAATTGTTTGAGAGAAGTCCTGTTGTTCATTTCCTTTCTCATTTTGGTTGAAAACCCTTTGTAATGAGCGGAAAAGTCAAAAATTTTGTATAGGACGTGGAATTTCATTTTATGAGAAATTACAAAGAAAATTGATGAAAAGCAAAAACCCACTATTAATGCTCTCAAGCGCAAAAAATGCCTTTCAAATTAGGAGTTCAATATCCTACACGGAAGCTTATTCACATATCGGAAACTTGTTTTAATAGCCATTCGAAACAACATTTGAATTCCATTAAACTCAGTTGATTTTCACCTCATATGAAAATGCGAATCCACATATTAAACCACGGACCTCGGGTTAATATCAAAACCGCTTCTTAACTACGGATTAGTCGCATTGGAATACGAAATTTTCCACCGCAAAAGGTGAAGTTTAAATACGCTCCTTTTAAAACCGAGTCTTTCCGCTTCCTTTATTTGCGTTCAACAAAATTATATAAATCAGAAATTTTAAAAGGGAATCGAAAACCTCCACACCTTTGTTAAACTCTCCAATGAATAACGATTTGTGGCTTTCAAATAATAATCGATTATGTGGATCGAATCCAAAAATCTCTTATGTCGTTCATCAATTTTCGAGAATGGATTTACGAATTGATTAGACACTCTTCACATAGTATTAATGTGTATTTAATTTATACATAGAGAACTTTCAAATGCATTCTAAAAATTAACACACTCACACGAGAGACTTTAACGAGATATATCTAAACGTAACGAACACAATTCGACACACGGCGTTCCACAAACCACTATTTCTATTATGTACAAAGGTTTCACTTACAACGTCTAAGGCATTTCGGCCTTAGTCCAAATCCACTTTTGACTACATTAAATTCACTCCTCTATCTCTCACACACACGTAGATTTTCACTTATATAGAAAGTACCAAAGATCATGAATCGGTCGAACTTCCTCAAACAAACCCCTTAAGCTTGGCGAATCATCGATTACAAAAAACTCGACATCGGTTTAACAATTTCTCCCCAATTTTGTGTGTTAGCATACCTATCTCTTTAGCTTGATTCCGAACTTGAATTCAAACTGTTTTGGATGCCCCTACATCAAAATCTAAGGCAAAATTTTATGACCTTCTTGTCATGTGACTTCTACAACTATCGGCCAGGTTCTACCCACGTCATCTGTGGGACTTCTCCTTGTGATCTTCCTGTAACAAGCCTACATTGAGCCTTAAAATTGCCTTCTCTTTTACAAACCTTCACTTCATTTCATCATTATTTTATCACTTCATAAGCCTAAAATCAATGAAGAATGATTAGGATTACTTAAAGGTTACATGGAAATTGATTAACATATTGTATTTTCATGATTTTTGCTATTTTAACAATTTTACGCAAAATAGCTACGGAATGCGGACATTCGTAGGCGTAGCGGTCTCGCATTTGTTCTACGGTTGAGTGGGTTACGGTGTCGCCTCAAAGAAGGGCGCATATGGGCAAATTCCGGACTTCATCATCATTCCTTGCTCCCTACAAAGTACGAGCACAATTCTACGGGGTGGTTAAGCACGTGGGAATCAAACTAGGGAAGTAGACTCTAACGGGACAGAGCCGGTCAGTTACGTTACGTGATCATGATCGAGTCCTAGTTTGGTTTCTATTAGGAAAGAAACTTATCCCTTTATTTTCTCCCGATTCTTTGTTATGTAAATTTGCTATTAATATGCTTGGGGAACCGAGAGAAAAAAAGGTTAGATCTTGGTTAAATTACGGCTTTTCTTAGCCGTGAATACTTTCTGTTTTGCAATATTTTCTCCTTCAATGAAGAAAACGAGCGTTCTAGTGCAAGAAGTGAGTCAACGTTAATTGGATTTGCAAGCTAATGCGGCGGTAAGAGGGCCCCTCTTTGCCCGAAAACTCCCTGAATTCGGATGATTTAGATAAGTAGCGTTAGCTTAATTTCATTTTCAATTTTCAGTTTCAATAGTTTTATCAAATTCATGTTTTCCACGTTCATTTACATTGCATATTACGGTTAGTTGCCTTGTGGTTTAATACTACGGAGTTAGAATGCATATGGTTCGATTTGTTATTTCATTTTCGAGTTTGATAATGACTTTCTTTAGTTTAGTTTTAATTCATTTTGTTTCAAGTAGATTAATGACATTTTAATTTAGTTGTAATCCTTTGTCCTTTAATATTGATAGATAGTGTTCTAGCTTGATGTTATCCATTGTATTTTAAGTAGTTTTAGTTGTCAAAATTAGTCTCTCGGCCTTCATTAATCACAACTTACTTTTGTTACGAACTTTTATTAATATATCATCATATGAACGAGAGGTCGGTAATATCGGTTAAGGCTTTGATTGTTCTGCCAAATCTTTTACAAATTCACCACTAGCCTTTTTCCCAACATTATTCTAGAAAATCTCTAAATTTCTGAATAAGGCTTAGTAGTGATAAATCAAGTTACGAGAATAGAATAACTTGACATCATAGGTTAATTTAGATTTTTGTAATATTATGAGTTGATTGTTTAGTTAGGAGAACTTCATTGCACTTAGCATTCCATTTCTCAAGTTCATTTTCAAGTTCATGTTGTGATTTGTTTCTTTGACATAGAGTCATTATCAAGCTTTGTATTTGTTGGTTGCTAGTCATAGTTAGACTACTGTTTTGTTTTAGCATTTGCATTTATTTACCATCATAGTTTAGGCTTGTCTACATTTTTTTGACCAATAGTTTCCCTTCATTTAGCACTTAGTTATTTTCCTTTTCAAAAAATAAAACCATAAGACGAGAAACATCGAGAAAACACTAAACACAGCAGAAGTAGGAAGAGGTTACTTAGGCACATATAGTGCACCACACTTCGTAGGTTTACGGCCACAGTTGACGATTAAATGAGCTCCAATTTAGGAGACTAGATTGAGACCAAACATTTTAGGCGCGTTCTTAGGGAAGTGTAACTAGGTATCCCGATTTCCTACATCCACAAAAACAAAAACAAAAACTTCAATCACCTACCACACCCACTATATCATGTGGTGCGATGGAAACCACACATCCACATCATGAATTCATATTTGCGAGGTAGAACAAGAGGTGACAAAGGAGGTTGAAGAAATGGATGGAGATGATGACGATGAGGAAGATCCTTTTGGATTTCCTATTCAAGAAAGCGATATCAACATTCAAATGAAGAACATACATCCATCTGTACTTCCTAATTTCAAAGGTATGAGATCAGAAGACGTAAACTTTTCTTTTTTTGAATTTGAAATAATTTGTAGATCTTATGGCTATTCATTGCACATTCAAAAATTGGGTACATTTCGACAACATTGAAGGATAGAGCTCTTAGATGGTTCATGACTTTAGGAACAAATTCTATAAGGACATGGGATGATGTAAGAAAGAGTATTTTTTGGAAAAATATAAAGGTTATTTCATGCACCATGACCTTAGAAATGAAGTCTTAAGATGAACCAAAAAGAGGATGAAAGCCTAGAAGATTTAGTGGAGAGATTTACTTATAATATCAAAAGATCTAAATTGCATAATTTAGGATCGGATGCATTAAAAACTCTCCTACTAAATGCTATAAAGGATGAATGGATTGATCTAGCCAATCTTGTGGGAAAAGGAGATGTTTATCGATTGTCATTTCAGAAATTTGTGAACTATGCAAGAACATATCAAGAGGAAAAGCAAAGTGTGTAAGGTCCCCTCAAGATCCATTTGTGGCAAAAAGTAAGTAAGTCGGCCATCAAGATTGGTAAGTCAAGCCAGAACCTAACAATTTGCTAAACATTCTTGGTAATTTAAATGAACAAACTAACATGCTAAGAATGCAAAACAAGAAAAATGTTGCTTCATTTATATTTTGCCCTAAATGTAGAAAGAAACATACTTTGCATGAATGCCCACTTGATAACATTAAAATGTGTAGAATTTGTGCGGATCACATACTACGAAGATTGCCCATCATTACCGAGGGGTTGAAGGCAATTTACCGGAGAAGGATAATGGAGCAAATCAAGCACGGAGGCAACTTTGTTATGTAGCTCCAAGAGGGCTATGGCGGCCTCATCAACCCAATATGATGCAATATCCTTATGCATAGTATCAGGGTTATGCACAACAATCTCAAGGTAATTGGAAAACACCCTTGCCTTGGCAACCTTGGCCATATCAATCCCAACCTCAAAATCCAACCTTGGAAACCTTGGCCATATCGATCCCAACCTCAAAACCAACTTTGGAAACCTTGGCCATCTCAATCTCAACCTCAAAACCAATCTTGGCAACAAAGTTGGCAAAGGCCCTAACAAAAATCCACCATATCCACAATCTTTCCCTCTCTATCCTCAATACCATCATCGATGTTATTCATACCATTTGCACCTCCACCACAACATCAATATACCCTCATTTGACCTCAATCCAACCTTTTCCATTACCATCTACACGAACACCCCAAGGATTCCCCACTCCGCTACCTCCACAACCATTTCATATCCCCAACAATAAAACACCTCAATCAACTTACAAATCTGAGGTATTGCAAAATGATTCACCGAGTGTCATTGAAGAACAACAACCCGTAATTTCGAGATAAGATCGAGGAATCGAGGATGGCTATTGATAAAGAGGAGATATTGGAACCGAGAGATTGAAAAGTCTCATGCATGCCTATCACGAGGATTCTATGAATGAAGATCACATCTCCGAAGACTTGCATTTCATGATAGAAGAAAGACAAGGAAGACAAGATTACATTGAATCTTGGTTCATTTCGATCATTGGATTCCAGTATCAATTATTCAATATATTTTGACATCATCTACGTCAAGGCAGTTGGCATCTCATATACGGTACATATCAAGTGTCTTTCAAACACATGAGTTTATCTATCATCTTATTCCTGAGACATGGTTCCATTGGGTACTCATATACTTGAAAAAGATTTTATTTTTCGAGTAGAGTAGGACATAAAAAAAAAAAAAAAAAAAAAAAAGAGTAAAGAGAAAAATAAGTCCTATTGTGAAAACCGACTTCTTTGGCCGCAATTGTGGACATGAGCTTTGTTTGAAAACCGAGGAGCAGGCGGCGGGCAAAGTTCACAATAGGATTACGCAATTTCATGATGGTTTCAATCTTTCATGGTTCTTCGAATCATTCTTGGTTCTATGCTCGAGTTGGATGATATGGAATTCCTTAAGGTCCACCTTCCAACGGATCTTGTCCCATCGACCTCAACACTTTATACGGGATCAAGATTAGATATTATTTGAAGTGCCTTGGAGCTTGCATTCATCGATGGAAAGCCTCCTCGTTGATAACAATGGGAATACAACAATGTCTCTTGATTGTCAAATCTTGCGGGCGACTCGACTTCGACATTCATTCGTCCTGTCAGATGCCTTTGGTACCTTGACACTCATTTACATTATCGGTGAGTTGTCATTGGTTAACGATTTTTCATTATTGATCGGTAATCCAATGATTTCTTCCCATGCTCGACTTCGACACATCTATTCGCACATGATAAGAATTGTACCATGAATGTTGGCTTTGATGAAGACTAATGGTTTTATGGAATCAACGACAAATTGCGGTAGTGAATTTTATTAGTTTCTTGTAGCGACATGGTCATCTTTTTTTCAATTCAATAACGGTACGGAAAGTGGCGGGTTTCTGCATTGTGCTATGTGACTTTGTTCTTGTTTTTTTTGCAACTTTTTCCGGAAAGCTGAGTTTTGGTGCAATTTTTGCAAGGGGAGGCGGAAGCGAAATAAAAAATTACGAGCTTACGGGTTTTCTCGGAATATGATAAATTGAGTAAGGCGCGGAAAGAATTTGGAAAAAGAAATTTTTAAGGGCATTTTCAGAAGGGTTTTTCGGGGCGATTCTCACTTTTTGACATTTTGGACGATTAGGACGATTTGAGTGTTTTGCCACAGTGACACCTTTTCTTCATCAAAATGAAATTCTGAAAGCATGTGGCAGTAGAGAAGGTAAAGATACACGGTTTCCCATTGGAATCACTCAATTTGGCCTTAAAATGGTGGTAGGCGTACTTTTTGTTGCAAAATTGGGCAAAATGAAGGGTGAAACGATAAATTGATTTTGTCATAACTTTCAAACCGTGCATCCGTTGGTCTTGAAATTTTTATGGTAAATGCATTGAGGGTAGGGTGAATAAACACAAAAAAATTTCAGAAAATTTCGGTGTGTATTTTTCAAGAAATTGGCCACTTTCACCTACAGCCATTTCTCATTTTTCGGGAATCCAGGTGCAACCAATGGCTACGATTTTTCGGTGGAAGATGCATAATAATATTGGTGACAACCTCAAAAAAATTTCGGGGAAGTCGATGTACCATTTGAGAGAAATTGCAAAATTCATTTCATTCTACAAGTCCATTCCACTTTCACTCCATCTCCGCCATTTTCATTTCATTTCACAAGTCCTATTCCACTTTCCCTAATATCTCACGCCATTTTCATTTCATTTCACAAGTCATACTCCACTTTCACTCCATTACATTTCACATCCATCTTCCATATTCATACTTCATTTTCTTCTTCTGATTGCATGTTATGACCACATCTTAATCGACGGTTCGACATGATTGTACAACCTACAAAGAGATGATTACGGAAATTGAAGGATTAAATTTTGAAGACGATATACTCAAAGAGGACAAAGGAACAACATCGAAGCACATCCAATTAACAAGGTCAAAATTACCGAGGTAAAATTGTGAAAATTAACTTAAAAAGTCAAAACATGAAATAGATACAATGTGTATAATCATATGTTTCTAAAACAACCTATCATTCGAATTGATTGTATATCCCTTATCCAACATTCCATATTTCTACAAGGTCATCATAAATTCCCCATCGGATCCGCAACCACTTCATTTTCCCTTATATCATCCATTCACTTCCATTACACTTTGTAACCAATCCATCTCTAAGTGCGAAGGTAATTCTAAGGGTGAAGCATCATTCTTCAACTAATCCATCTTGAGACACGGAGATACGGTTTTCAAAATAAAGCATCATACTCTGTAGTCAATCTAGCTTCCAGCGTAGAAAAGTAGTCTGAATGGAAGATAATACGCATAGAGGATGAATGTGGCTCATTCTCAAGAGCCGAGAATCGATTGAAGTCAAGTATTTGGAAGGATATCCACAAGTCAGGGAGCTACTACAATAAGAAAGGAGGTTAAATTTTATAGAGAAATTTGATGGCTTCCATAAAGAGATTACAAAATCTTTTGTCAAATCTTTTGATGGAAGCGGAAAGAAGAAAAACTAACATGGATATTGAAAAATAAACTTGACACTCCACTCTGAAAGGAAGATGAAGAACTAATCTCTAAAAAGTTAACGAGAGATTAGAAAATAAGATTAGGGCCAAAAGAAGCGGAGAAAGATAAGGTTGGATGTTCTAACGGAGGTTTCGAAGCACATGGAATAGTTTTGATGAAATTGCACGAGGACATGCAGTAGTCTTGGGTGGGGGTATGTTGAGCCTTAAAATTGCCTTCTCTTTTCTGAGCCTTCACTTCATTTTATCATTATTTTATCACTTCATAAGCCTAAAATAAATGAAGAATGATTAGGATTGCTTAAAGGTTACATGAAATTCGTTAACATATTGTATTTTCATGATTTTTGCTATTTAACAATTTTAAATAGCTGCGGAATGCGGACATTCGTAGACGACGGCGGTCTGCAGTACATTCTACGATTTGAGTAGGTTACGAGTGTCGCCTCAAAGAAAGCGCATATGGGCAAATTCCGGACTTCATCCACATCATTCCTTATAAAAGTCGAGCACAATTCTACGGTGGTTAAGCACGTGGGAATCAAACTAGGAAGTAGACTCCTAACGGGACAGGACGATCAGTTGCATTTACGTGATCATGATCGAGTCCTAGTTTGGTTTCTATTAGGAAAGAAACTTATCCCTTTATTTTCTCCGATTCTGTTATGTAAATTTGCTATTAATAATAGCAGGGAACCGAGAGAAAAAAGGTTAGATCTTGGTTAAATTCGCTTTTCTTAGCTAGTGAATACTTTCTGTTTTGCAATATTTTCTCCTTCAATGAAAGAAACAACGTTCTAGTGCAAGAGTAGTCAACGTTAATTGGATTTGCAAGCTAATGCAGCGATGGGGAGCCCCTACTGCTAGAAGCTCAGGTCGGATGATTTAGATAAGTAGCGTTAGCTTAATTTCATTTTCGATTTTAGAGTTTCAATAGTTTTATCAAATTCATGTTTTCCACGTTCATTTACATTGCATATTACGAGTTAGTTGCACGTAGTTTTAATACTACGGAGTTAGAATGCATATGGTTCGGTTTGTTATTTCATTCCCGGTTTGATAATGACTTTCTTTAGTTTAGTTTTAATTCATTTTGTTTCAAGTAGATTAATGACATTTTAATTTGGTTGTAATCCTTTGTCCTTTAATATTGATAGATAGTGTTCTAGCTTGATGTTATCCATTGTATTTTTAAGTAGTTTTAGTTGTCAAAATTAGTCTCTAAGCCTTCATTAATCACAACTTACTTTTGTTACGAACTTTTATTAATATATCATCATATGAACGAAGGTCGGTAATATCTAGGTTTAAGGCTTTGATTATTATACAATCTTTTACAAATTCACCACTAGCCTTTTTCCCAACATTATTAGAAAATCTCTAAATTTACGAATAAGGCTTAGTAGTGATAAATCAAGTTGCGGAATAGAATAACTTGACATCATGGGTTAATTTAGATTTTTGTAATATTATGAGTTGATTGTTTAGTTAGGAGAACTTCATTTACACTTAGCATTCCATTTCTCAAGTTCATTTCAAGTTCATGTTGTGATTTGTTTCTTTACCATAGAGTCATTATCAAGCTTTGTATTTGTTGGTTGCTAGTCATAGTTAGACTCTTTGTTTTGTTTTAACATTTGCATTTATTTACCATCATAGTTTAGGCTTCACTCTGTTTTGACCAATAGTTTCCCTTCATTTAGCACTTAGTTGTTTCCTTTTCAAATAAAACCATAAAACCAAAAACATCGAGAAAACACTAAACACAACGAAGTAGGGAAAGAGGTTACTTAGGCACATATAGTGCACCACACTTGTTAGGTTCTTGACCACGGTTGACAATTAAATGAGCTCAATTTAGGAGACTAGATTGAGACCAAACAACAACATCTCCGAATAATTCTCACCACCGCATCCTCTGCGAAATTGTCCTGCGCGGGCGCAACAAAACCTGCGCAATAGCAAGTCCTCCTTGCTACCGAGATGCCACTCACGAAGCTTCTCTCTAAGCTTCGGCTTTTGGCATCTCTCGGATTTCGCTCTGTGGAACCATTTGAGCACTCTTTGCTCCCTGAGCTGTACACCAATATTCTCACCTTCCTACGATTTGCTACCTTCACATTATAAAAAGAAAATCACAAGCTTACACTTTTTCACAAGCGCAGCTCTTCTTCCTCTGTATGCAAACTTCTTCTCCGCGAGAAATCATTTTCTCGCTGCGATACCGCTTGATGAAAAGAGAAACCCACTAGTAATACTCTCGGTACCAAAAATGCCTTTCAAATTCGAGTTCAATATCCTACATGGAAAGCTTCTTCACATATCAAACTTGTTTTAATAGCCATTCGAAACAACATTCGAATTCCATTAAACCTCAATTGATTTTCACCTCATATGAAAATGTGAATCCATATTAAACCACCGAGACCTCGAGGTTAATATCAAAACCGCTTCACCCAACTGCGGGTTAATTGCGTGGAATACGAGAATTTTTCCACTTTGCAATGTGAGTTTAAATCCTCCTTTTAAAACGTCTTTTGCTTCAATACATTGCGTTCAATAGAATTATATAACTCGAAAATTTTAAAAGGGAATCGAAAACCTCCACACATTGTTAAATTCTCCAATGAATTATTGATTTATGGCTTTCATATAATAATCGATTATGTGGATCGAATCCACAAATCCCTTACATAGATTCACATCCCAATTTCGGAATGGATTTATGAATTGGAAATTTAGAGACTCTTCACAGTATTAATGTGTATTTAATTTATACATAGAGAACTTTCAAATGCGTTTGGAAAATTAACACACTCACACGAGAGAGATTTTAACGGATATATATAACTATAACATAACACGGTTTGACACACGAGGTTCCACAAACCACTATTTCTATTATGTACAAGAGTCTTACTTACAACGTCTAAGGAATTTCGACCTTAGTCAAAATCCCCTTCCGACTACATTGAATTCACTCCTCCCTATCTCTCACGCACACGCGGTGTTTAGAAAATTATATATTACGGAGCAATGAAACACATAAAATATGCGGAAAACACAAGCACACAAAACACATAAAACCATAGAGACAGATATATGCGGTTCACCCAGTTTGAGCTACGTCCACCCACGAAAACCGGCCAGTCCTTCCTTTCTATTATCCGGCAAAATGAAGAGACAAAACCTACGGCGGTCTGGCATGTCTACGTTTACTCTCCACCCCGGTCTCCATATCTAGCTACTCCTCCCGCGAGAATACACATACAATACACAAGCTGCAATACAATACCCTCATACAAAGAGAGGGGTTGCCTTCTAGGGAAAAAAAAACCTAAACTAAACATAACTTCTGCAAGTCGGATCATCGCCTAATGAACGACCCGGTTTGACTAGAAATTACTATACTTTTACAAGGAAATTTTACATCTGTTTTTAGCTTTGAGGGCGTGCCCACTGAAACCCCGCCGGGGGGGGGGCTCCATAAAGTCGCTACCGCCCCCACGGACCCCCCATGGTAGCGATTAATTTACGGGTGGCGTTACCGCCCCATTAAGGTACGGGGGTCCAATGCGTGATAAAAAGTAAACAAGATAATCGGGCTCCACACCCAACGATCTCCCACTTGGGCGGGTGCTTAGCAACTCCTGCATTGTTTCATTTGTTGGGAAACGACTCCTTTTTAGACACAGCTGTGTCTCATCTTCATCATCATCCTTGAAGACAATTGAAGCCCCGAGCACATTCTCGGTTTCTCACAAGGCCCCAACTTTTGTTAGCATATCTACGGGATTCGCTGGTGTGTATCTTTTCCGGCTTCAACTCTCCATCTTCCAATACGTAGTATGAAATGGTACTTGAGATGTATGTGTTTAGTCTGGAATGAGAAATGCGAGTTCTTTGCAAGATGAATGGCACTTTGGCTATCATTGTATAACGTGCCCATATCATGCTTCTTGCAATTCACCCATAAACCTTTGTAAACAAATCATTTCTTTACTAGCCTCATGTGACAACATGCTACTGCCTTGTTGTTGAAAGTGAAACAACACTTTGGATTTTGAAACCCAAGCCCCGGCAATTTACATTTCCACCTATGGTAAATACATATCCTGTAGTGCTCTCTTTGTTATCTTTGTCACCTACCATATACGCATCAACATATCATTGTAGAGCAATGTTTGAACCACCAAAACATAATGCTTGATTTGTGGTACCTCTCAAATATACGAGAATCCATTTCTTGCCATCCAATGTTATTTTCTGGATTATTCATGTGCACCTTTACAACTCCTTGCATGTGCAATATCGGGCCTTGTACGGAGACCATTGCATACATTAGAAAGCACCAACTAATGATGCATATGGAACTTTGTATATAATCCATGTCTTCTTGGGTCTTTGGGCATCCCCTTACTAAGTTTTATATGGCTAGCAAAAGGTGTACTAACTAGTTTTGCATTAATTGCATATTAAATCTTTTCAACACCTTTTCTATGTACTCATTCGAGATAGTGTTAATTTGCGATTTTCCCTGTCTCTAGTTATCCTCATACCAAGGATTTGTTTTGCGACTCCCAAATCCTTCATTGCAAATGGTGCCAATTTCTTTTGAGCACATTTATTTCCTCTTGCATGTTAGACCACTATGACGAGCATGTCTATTACATACAATAACAATATAATATAGGCGCCATCATTTTTCCTTTTTAGATAAACACAATGATGAGAATGACATCTAGTATAACCTTGTTCGGACATAAACTTGTCAAATTTTAGATACTACCTTGGAGCTTGTTTTAAGCCATACAAGCTCTTCTTTAACATACTATACACCAATTTTTCTTTCCCTTTGACCTCATATCCTTAAGTTGGCACGCATGTATATCTCTTCCTCCAAATCTCCATGGAGAAATGTTGTATTACATCTAAGCATTTCTAGATGTAAAATCTTCAGCACTACAAGACTTAAGATAGTTTTGATTGAAGTCATCTTAACAACGGGAGAAAATATTTCATCAAAATCAATACCTTTCTTGTGCAAACCCCCTTCACCACAACTCTAGCTTTGTACCTCTATTTTCCTCCATCTTCTTCCTTCAGCTTTGTAAACCCATTTATTTTGCAATGGTTACCTACGGGTAACTTTGACTAAGTCCGAAATCTGGTTATGCATTAAGGAGTCCATCTCTTCTTCCATGGCTAGCTCCCACTTCTTCACACTTTCAACTTTTACATTGCTTCTTCATAACATTCGGAGTTCTGCAGAATAGTCGGCAATAAATAATATAATGAAGAGTATCGTTCGGGGGGTCTACTTATCCTGGTAGATCTTCTAACACCACTTTCGAGTGTTTGAGAGTGCACATTGTTGTTGTGGTGGTTAACAGCACGCTGTAGTTTGTTGATTATTATTATTATTTTCGGGCACCTTTAATTTTTTCGGTTATCTCATCGAAGCTGACTGTGTATTCCTTGCTTTCTTTTCACCATTTTCTTTTCTGTAAATGATTCTTATACAAGACCTTTTCATTAAATATTACATCTACTGCTCCTAATGATTTTGTGATTTTCATAATCATATAAGCAATAACCAAAATCATTAACACCATATCCAATAAAGTTACATTTCTTTGATTTTGCCCCAAGATTTGTTCTATTTTCTTTATTAATATGGACAAAGGCCTCCGCAAACCAAAAGGCTTTTAAAAAGAGTAGTTTACCTTTTCTTTTGTCCATGCTTCCTCTAGAATACCACCATCCAAGGAACTTGAAGACTCTTGTTTATTAGATAAAAAACGGTATATCTGACATCTACCCAAAATTGTAAAGGCAATCCTGCATGCAATCTCATGCACCTTGCACGCTCTCCCATGATTATTCTGTTCATTCTTTTTGACACACCATTTTCTTGTGATGTTCTTGGGCCCCCACATCTTCTCTCTGCCCGAATTCCATGCTCTTGAAACGTTACCTATCAAACTCTTTGTTGCAATATTCACACCTCCATTGTATGATACGAGACACTTCAACTTCTTTCTGTCTTAATCTCAACCAAAGCTTTCCATTTCTTGAAAGTATCAAATACATCGGATTTATTTTGAATACAATAAATCAAGTTTTCCTAGTTGCATCATCAATAAACGTAACATAATAGCGAGAGCCACCGAGAGATGATACGAGCATGTCCCCATACATCTATATGCACAAACTCCAATTTTCACTCTTCTTTTCTTTCCCAACCTAAGAAATATGACTCTCTTTTGTTTTCCATAAATGAAATTTTCACGAGGAAATCCAAATCAACATTCTTCAAACTGGCAACAAATTTCTTGAGTGAAGAATCTTCATCCCCTTCTCTCATGTGTTCAAACCTACGATGCCATAATGTTGCATCTTTGTTCCTTTGGAAGTTAAAGCATTAATAGAGTTAGAAATACCATTGCATAAATACAATGTACCAACCTTTTCACCTTTTAACTGTGCAGGCTCCTTTGGTGACCTTCCAAGCTTGCTCTGTGAAAGTTGTCACACAACCTTCCCTTTGCCCTACTTCCCCTTACTGTTGAAATCAGATTTTTCTTTAGATCTAGAACATGTCTTACCTCCTTTAATAGCCATTCGTTTCCATTAACATTTTTACAAAAACTTTACCCATTCCAACAATTTTACGGAGTTTATCATCACCCAAATGGACTTGTCCAAAATCTCACTGAACATAGTCATGAAAATATTTCTTATCGAGGTGTGGCATGGAATGAAGCCCCTGGTCTACAACCCAAAGAATCGGTAACATTTTTTGAAAGAAAAAATCAAAGCATCTTGTAACACATCTTTTGTCACATTTGCTTCATGATTGTTTTCTTGCTATGTGTCTCCTTCTTTTCCCTTCCGAGATCTACAATCTTTACTTAGGTGTCCTTTCTTTCCGCATTTCCGGCCCACACTGTCCCCGATGCGGACTTGGATCTTCCTTTCCTTGATTTACTTTTGCAATATCCAGGCTCTTTCCTCTTTCCATTCTTCTTCCCCTAGACTACGCACTCAAAAGCATTACCGATGTCTCCAGAAACTTTCGTCGCATTTCCTCGCTAAGGATTACACGAAAACATCATCAAACTTTAAAGTACTAGATCCGGGGACGAGTTACTAGCCCATTACTAAACCATTCCAACTCACCAAAATGATCACAAAAATATGACTCTAACTTCATCATGATTTACCCCTACGAACTTAATTGATGATGACGTATTAAATCATTTAAATGATGCCTTAACGGATCCACCTTCGACATCTTCATATTAAATAATCATTTCATAAGAAATACCTTGTTTGAGGGCCGAGGGTTTTTCATATAGTTTTGCCAACGTACGCATCAAACCCTTTGTTGTTGTTGTTTCCTTCGAAATATTAAGAGCGGCCCGACGCCGCAAGGCACAACCGTACTATTTAGTGCCTTTCTATCGAGAATGTTCCATTCCGCATACATCTTGGCCACCGGCTTCTTTGTTTTTCTACTCAACGGTAGGTACGGATCTTCCCGATATAGATAATCTTCCATACGGATCTTCCACGGCGGAAGTTTTGGGCATTAAATTTCTCGACCCTAAACTTACCATCTTCGCCATTGCTCCCACTCGAATCGGGAACCCTTCTTTCCTCGCGAGTTTATCGACAAATATTCCTTCGGCTGCGATGCAGTTGTTAGAAAATTATATATTACGGAGCAATGCAACATTAAATATGCAGAAAACACAAGTACACAAAACACATAAAACCGAGGAGAGACACGGATATACGTGGTTCACCCATTTGGGCTACGTCCACCCGAACGACGGAGTCCTTCCTTTCTATTATCCAACAAAATGAAGAGACAAAACCTACAACGGATCATTTGTAATATCCTATGTTTTCTCTCACGGTATCCTATCTATTTCTCGCTCGAAATACACATACTGACACAACCCCGCAATACAATACCCTCATACAAAGAGAGGTTGCTTTCTAGGGCAAAAAACCTAAACTAAACATAACTTCTCTTAGTCGGATCATCGCCTAATGAATGGCCCAGTTGATTAGAAATTACTATACTTTTACAAGGCAATTTTACATCTATTTTTTAGCTTCGGGGGCATTGCCCCGAATTTTACACCAAGGGAGCTCCATAAATTTTCTAGCCCCCCTGGATCCCCCACGAGCGAGCGATTAATTTACGGGCGGCGTTGCCTCCCATTTAAGGTATAGGGGTCCAATGTTTGTGATACAAACTAAACAAGATAAATAAGGTCTCCACCCAACACAAATGTTCACTTATATAGAAATTGCAAAGATCATGAATCGGTCGAACTGCAAGAAATGAACCCCGCAAGCTTAAAGCGAGGATCATCGGTTACAAAAATCTCGACATTGGTTTTAACAATTTCTCCCCCAATTTTGTGTGACTATTCGCATACTTGTCTCTTGACTTGATTCGAACATGAATTCAAACTTTGTTCGGATGCCCTACATCAAAAATCATTTGAAACGGGTTTAATTGATAGAGGAGACATGGAGCGGAATAAATGATAAACGGTGGTGGCGTGAGTGGTGGGACCGATCACGGACGTGCATCGAAGTTTTATTGTGAAATGCGAGAGTTAAATTTTTGAAAATGGCGAAGTGCGATGTGTGATGGGAGAGGGTGACGTGGCGATAGGACGATCATAGATCATGCATAGAAGTTTTATAAACATACATATGCATGAAATCAACGATGATCACTTTATAGGAACTTTAGACAAAACCACAATTACTCCCAAACAATATGCATACATGTGGAATTACGGTTCTAGGCCCCACAACCGAGTTGACCCATAGGAAGCAATCACAAATTGGCCGCTTGCAAGTTTAACTCTATGACGATAACAACTAAACCTTAAACTATGTGATTTTCAAAATTGCGTTGGTGCTCTACGGCCCGACACTACCTCTCCTCATTGCATCATAATCGCTTAACATACCATGCGATCTCTTTAACGATAAACTTTAAATTGCGATTTGCGAAATACAACTTCATTTGTGCTTTTAATCTCCGCCGTTGATCTACGCCCAGATATGAAGGTCTTCCTTTCTCACTCTTCGCCTCATCGCATCGCAAATCACTTAACATACCATGCGACCTCCTTTAACGGTAAGCTTTAAAAATTTCGATTTGACGAAATCGCTCATACGTGATTTAATGCGAGCCTTCGGTTTCTTTCCTTTTGGATAGCCGATTGTATCTTGGACCGTCTGCTTGTTCTAGACACAATTCTTCTCCATTGCTTCATTCCTTGGTTTAATTCCAGCGAGCTCCCTTTAAACATTCTCTTGCTCTTCTGCGGATCTCCCGCTTTGTTGGTCAATGTTGTTTTTACGCATCTTGTGCTTTTTTTAAAGAACTCTATGTTGTTGTCAAGATGTGAACAATATTCAAACCTTTTTCCATATAAATTATCAACCCGGGTGCATTAGATATTTCCAAGACTAACGCATAGTGTATGCAAGAGTAATAACATGATCTGTTATTGAATCATAGGATTTAATTAATGGAAACAAACAAACTGCGCTAACAAAAATAAAATATGGATTGCGAAAATTGAAAATTCACCGACAATTATATATTATCTTGGAACAACGGTTACAAAATCAAAGAAAAATATGAAATCAACAAAGGAAGATAACGCAACACACGATCATAAAAGTGGGCCAAACTCTCTTATCGAGTACGTGGCAAACTCATAGCTTACAAATGGAACATCAAAACATTGTGCATTCAATTGATTGAAAACGCTTCGTACAAATCTGTCTCCCGTGCAGCAACGATTCACAACCCTAAGGACCTCTTCATACAAATGTTTAGGAAATCGTATATTTCCTCGACTAACAACTAAATATCTACAATTATACATACGGTACAACAACAAACTAGTTGCCAAAAAACCACAAAAATCCTGCAATAGTCTTTGAGGTAAGATGAAATTACATTTAACGGCTGATAGGTAGGTTGAGATACTTAATGAGAATTAGGAATTACTCCATGGCTGTGACTATAATCCCTTTACTTTTGCAAATGCAGCGAAAATGCTAGAGTTAACACTTGCAAGGTAAAACCTCCATGACTATTACTTCATTAATCAAATATTCCATTTAATATAGTGGGAAGGGGTTTACCTCGTGTGTTTTTAGAACGATTAATGATATAAAGAGATAAAAGGTGGGCGAAAATGGGAGAGAAAAGTATAAATGTGGTACCCAACATCTCCCCCAGTGGTCTATCTGCATCTCCTCATGCACCTCGTCGTCTTCTCGGATACGGCTTAGAATGACTGTGGGCGGCATGAAGTTGTGTGAGGTCATATTCTTGACCTTCTCTATCCCAAGGGGTTTTATAACCTTCCGCCCAGAACAACATCCATCCACCAATGTGGGCCGACGTTGTATTATGGAGTATATTTCTCTACGACAACCAAATGAGGAAACTAAAACTTCAGCCCCATCACGCCCCACAACTATGGTCATGCTACAAAACATGGCACTCTTTCTAGTGCAGGTACGGATAGGTGCTCCAAAGGTTCTTGACCTTTGACTACGAAGATGACAACATCCACCTCCTTTGACAATACATCCGGTCATTTCAGAAAGTTATTATCTGTTTCGACACAAAGGTCGGCACACCATTTCTTGGTTGTCAACATATGTCCTCTATGCCCCTCAGCTCTGTAGAAAGGGTAAAATGCTTGTTATAAATATTTGTTGCTGAGTCCTTGCTCCTCCTCTTCATTGGTGGCCTAGTGACTTGGTTTTCTTCAAATGTATAGTAGGCCTTTCAATTAGGGGAATTTTGAGGTCTAAAATGGGCCTCCTAAGAAATTATAAAATAATAGTGGAAAAAATCTAATAAGATTTGATGACATCATCAAATTTTTAGAGGGAAAAAATGAAAAAACTACTTTTTCAATTCATATTTGAACTTATCTCCCAAAGTTTTTACCTCCAAATTTCGAGTGGGAGTACTCGTTGGATGCGGAATTTAATTCCTCATCCAAGGAGTACCCATGTTGCATACTTTCTATGGGTCCTACTACACGAAAAATAAATACATAAAAAAAACGTGATTACAATCACATTTTTTATGTATTTCTCATTTTTCGTGTGTGAAAGTTCATCGAAAGTATGCAACATGCATACTCCTTGGATGAGGAATTAAATTCCGCATCAAGCAGGTACTCCCGCTCGAAATTTGAATACTTGGGAGATAAGTTTAAAATATGAATTGAAAAAGTAGTTTTATTATTTTATTATTTTTTAATATTTTTACTTTTACTCCAAAAATGGTGAATCATCCCTTGTGGATTACATCATCATCTTGAATCCTATTGGTTGTTATAAAAGTTTATTTTTGTTGTACATTTTTCTTAGGAGGCCCATTTTGGGCCTCAAAATTCCTAATAAACTAATATGATTGATGGTGTGGAGGTGAAAGCTACTTAAATGAATATCCCCCACGAATGGATCGGGGTTCTTGTTGGGGTCCTATGCTTTGATAGATTGGAAAATCAAAAGACAAGGCAACATCATAGCAAAATCACAGAGTTCCCTGATCTAGTCCTCTTTGTTCTAAGAGAGGGATCTCTCAAATTTACTTGTTTGCAAAGGTTTATCTTGTTTGCTTTTGAGTATGGGTTTTAGACTAGTTATTAAGTGCAAGTGTTTGTTTGTTTGTTTTGTTAAATGACATGAGGAGAACATGAAGGTCTAGGAAAGATAGATAGAAAGGCAAATGTCTGATTCATTGGGCAATGGAGTCGAAGAGATTATGACAAACTTATCAACGGATATGGGATATCAAAGGGAAAATCTAACTTGGCCACAGGGATCCTTTGGTTTCGTGAATGAGATGGACATCAATGATTTGGAAAGAGAGTTTGAATTCTCAACAAAGGGAAATTGAAAGCATAACTTGAACAATAAAGAGGTATTTGATAGACGGGGCTAACCATGAATTCTATAAACCACACTTTAAGAAAATGATGACTTTAAGACAACTTTTAAAATGAAATCTAAGATTCGGGAGCACATCCTATTTCCTCAAAGATTCTATCTCAAATGACTCGAGAAAACATAAAAGTTTTGCGATAATTGCGATCATAGAAGAGGGAACGGCTAAAAACATCTATGATCACAACTATAAATACCTTTAAAACAATTTTTCAAGCACGGGACAAAGGAGCATGATCAAAATAGACCTCTTTGGCTAACTATAAACAATGGTACTTCAAAGGGAGACTTCAAAAACACTTTTCAAGTGGTAGCAACCGAGGAAAACCATAAATCATGCGGAAACCAACTATTTGAACTATTAGAGAAATAAACAAGCATGAGGACTAAGAGAGAGATTAAAAGCTCTAAAATATCTCAACGGAAGAAAACATAAAAAAATGAAGGATGAGCAATTTTAAGGTGCTTCTAGGAGTCATTTCTTAGCCTAAAAATTTCATCATACCTTGGTAAGCATTTATGGAACAAAATGAAAATAGAAGAAAACATTAAACGATTCGGAATACTTCATCAACGACCAAGCTCATGGATCCAATGATAGAGCTTCTTAAGAACAAGCATGCAACAACATCATCGGGTTCCAGAGACTTCAATTTCTTCCTCAACTTGAACTTGAGACTATGTATTATTTTAGAGAGTTTCGATGTACAACTAGTGAACAATCAACCAACAACTTCTCATCTTCTTCGGAAGTATTTATAGAAGGAATGAGGAGGGGTGGAAGAGTTTTAGGATTGAAGTGTAATAAATTCTACACTAAATCGACTCTAGCCTTGAAGAAAACCCACGCAGACGAGAAGGCAAGAATGCATTTCATTTACAACTCTTGCTTCATTAACTTTGTTTCTACTATTTTAGGCTTGATGGGCAAAAGGTGGACTTCGAGGGACTATTTATCCTTTACAATAACTTCACTAACAATTTGAAATATCTTCTTTTGTTTAAAATAACTATTATTTCGGTACATCTTTGGCGCTATTTGGCCACCTATAAAATTTGTTACATCAAAAGGTGGCCAAAACATTGTTCGATCCTCAAGAGATAGTTTTATTTGTCAAATTGTTATCTCTTGAAGCTCTCCGGAAGATCTCATGCTCTTGTACGAAATATTCACTATTGTTTCCCTTGAGCTTCTGAAGTGCTAAAATTCATGAGAAATCTGTACACGCGTATCCCCTTCTATCCCCTTCCTCCACTCGGAAACTAACCTTCATTTTTTCCATCATTTTCCTTTGTTTTCCATTTTTCTCATCTTCCCTTCATAAAGTTGCCTTTGCGGAGGTTTAAACTCCTTTTTGAAACTGCTGTCGAAACCCTCCCAATCCTTGAAATCCATTGAAAATCTATGAAAAAACCCCATTCTTGCATTAATGGTTTAAGCCCCTTAGGGCCAAGCCTCAACCACTTCCCCACCGTATGCCCATGGTGCTAGGACAAAGCGCTAATATCTTTCGGCGCTAATCGCATCGCAAAAATCCAAAGAACGCAAGTATTTGCCTGTTCCAAAGTTTCGATGCGATCGAAGCCTTTTTATAAACTGCGACTTTCATGCTTCCTTTACAAAAAACCAAAGAGTTATTACCCCGGAAGCGCTAATCGTATTGGAAAGTTTCGAGTGCGCGGGGTTTATTCTTTGTGTTTAAAACTTGCGATGCGATCGGCCTTTATATTAAAAAATCCCCGATCACATCATGTTTTATATATACTGCTATATCTGTGGGCGGCCCGCCTTGGCGTTTAAACCTTATAATATTTTCCTCCCCGATCACCTTTTTTTTTTTTTTTGTAAAACGCAAAAACCCACTTTTCCAAAGTTTTGGTTTTAAAGTTTGAATCACGTGTTAAATATTTCAATGGGTTGATTGAAAGATCGATCGCGCAATCGCGATGGGAGAGAGTTCAATGGGTTTGACCAAAAAAGACCCGCATCAAAGTTAAAACGCGATTGGGTCATATATATCAAACCCACTTGAATTTACTCATATGACTTATGCCCAAGACAAAATTTAAAAGTCCCAAGCAGAATCACATGTAAACTTTCCAATGGGTAGATTAAAAATACCGAGGCCCGAGGTTAGATTGCGATTGGCATTTGTTTTAATGGCCCGGGCTTATCACATTTCATACATCCCAAGGCCACCGCAATCGGGCACCGGACCTTTTATATATTTTATTTTCCGCCCCCGATCCATTAAAAAACCTTTGTTTATATTAAAAATTTGGGTTTTTAATAAAGTGTAAGGGTTTTCCGCCGGTACAAAGTTGAAAGATATCGGCCAGATTTGATCGAAATTTGATCGATGGCCGCGCAAAATCGCAAAGTTTCAATCGGAAGTTTCTAATCGCATACTTTCGTTTGTCTCCCTAATCGCCCATCCCTCCGATTCACTCCTTGCCGTTGATCTGATCCTCGGATCAACGGTCATCACTGATCGCACTAGCCTCCCCAGGTCGCGCGATCGCCGCCAGCCCGATTTCCATCACACCCTTTGTTTCTCCCCACCCATTGCGATCCTGCGGTTCGTCTGGACCATCCATGTCCAGTTGGATGGTCCCAGAATCACTCCCGCATAATTTCATTGCCCTCGCCTATACCAAAGGGTTTTCAACCGATCTCCGCCGTTGATTATCGCGCGATCAACGGTTACATTCAATTCTTCCTTAGGTTTGCCCTTATTTTAACCTCCTTTCGGCTAATCTCCGTTGGATGATGCCATCAACGATTCTGCTCTCATCCCACACCTCTAAGCGGTAAACCCAAAAAACGCGAGTTTCTTAATTGGTTCTAATTTTTGCCGGAGTTCGAATGGTTTTCCATAGTTTCGAAAGAAAGGCTAAAGGCTAGGAAAGACGTTTCCCATGCCATTGATTCATCGATGAAACCATTTGAAGGGTTGGATTCGACGTTTCGTCATTGTTTCATAGAGACGGTGATGCCATACGAGCTGAACCTCCACCGCATCAACAAGACACTCTGTTTTTTCACAAATAAAGAGTATCCGTTTTACCCGAGAGAAGAAGATCGAAAACAACGAACTAAAGGGGAATTAAGGTGTTTTCGAGAAAAATATGAAGACATGCAATCGATTCAAGAGAAAGCTACTTGTAGCAAGCGAGTTAATTGAACCCTCTCCTAGCTCCTAAGGCACTGTGATCTCACGGAAATCAAGGCGGTACGGCCACAATTAAATACAAATCTAAGATCTTATCTCTAAGTTGTTGGCAAAAACTATTTTCAAGATTAAAGAACGACCCGAGAAGCTAATCTTTCGATCATTAGACCTCGGGAAGCCGCAACACGATTCTTCAACGTGACCTTTGAGCCTCCAAATTCAACAAAGCTCCCCACGGGCTTAATCCTTAGTATAAATCAATTAATGCGTCGCTTTTGTAGATTTCTTCTTGAGGCCCTCGAAAGGCCGAAGAGTCATCAATCTGCATTTATTGATCCGACGGATCTTTTCTTCAAATTCCACCTCCTCATTCTTCTATAAATACCTCTGTGAAGGTGAGAAAATGTTGGTCTCTCGACATACAGATACATGTAATAGTTCTTTGAAGCTACGTGCCTTGTGTGCAAATTTGAAGATAAGTAGACGTATGAGAAGTTTGAAGTTGTAGAGACCCGCCGAAAACTGATTATAGCGGTTCGAACATCAATACAAGGTTTGTTGATTCATGGGATCACGATTTGTGTTAATGGTGATGTCTTCCTCCACTTTGTCAATTGTTATTTTCTTTAATGTTTTCACTCATCATTTTCCTAATGAGGAAAGCGGCAAACGTAGAGCTGGGATTTACTCACCGAACGTTATCACCTGCTCTTCACCCAGCTTTATTTACTATGTTTTCTCCATTTGAATGTTCTCTTTGAAGAGTATATTAATCGAGGTTAGTTTAAAAGTGCTTGCACAGTCTAGATTGCTCCTTAAAACGAGTCCTTTTTGTGTTTCCCTTAGAGTATATTGAAGCGAGTTGGTTTCAAGCACTTTCACCGATCTAAATGGATGTTTATGTTGTTGTTGTGGTTTTCTTATTGAATATCTTTGAAGCAAGATGGTTTAGAAGCACTCACACGATCTTAAGCTATCCTAATTGTTTTAAAGGTTTCCTTTGAAAGTACTTCCCAATGTAGGGGTAGTTTAAAAGCACTAACACGATATTAGAATACTTTTAAGTTTTTTCTCTATGAACATGCCCGAAGCAAGATAGTTTTAAAGCATTTACTTGATCTTAGGGCACATTCACTTTGTTTTTGCTTATTTGTTTTATTCTCCATTTCCCATGTTGTTTCATTCCATAAATCACCTTAAGAGATCCTTTGACATAAGTGACTTGCCCCATGGATCCTTCTTGAACCTTGTTTGTCCAATTAAAATCCTCCTATGACTCCCATGACCCAATGGGTTAAAGCTGTCTTTGCCTTTTTACGTAATTTGAATTATTCCTTCACTTGCAGACATCTTCTCCCTTCATTTTGAGCGCCTTCACCTTCACCATGTCTTCGCCCAACCAAAACAAACAAAACAAAACCCATGCTCTTCATGCCTAGCCTAATATCACAATTTTAGCTTTTAAAGATCACATCTTTAAACTCATTCATAGAGAGATCCTCTTGGATTCGAGAGGGCTAGATCCTAGAATCCCAAAGTTGGTTGAAACGATGTTGCTTCCATGATCGGACTTTGCCAATCTTGCGATTACGGAAACCCAAAATTTGGCGACTCCCGAGGATGGAACCCCCGAGAATCATTTTCATTTAAAGATAACCATAAGATATCGAGAGATTTGGTTCATCGAACATTTTCTTGATTAACCAAGTAGGCCTCCGATTAACTAACATTTAAGGCGACTCTTGGCTAGGGATCAAACCCGGAATTTGTTTTTCATTTCTATAAAAATTTGAGAGTAAGCGACCTTTTTCAAGCACTACCAATGGTAATCATGATGAAACTTGTTTGAATCGGTGACAAACTAGGTAAACCCTAGGATTCTCATAAGTCTTTATCTAACCTTGAAAAACTAGCTAGCTTAGCCATTAGAATAGGCTGCCTTTGTCTCTTAACCGTAGCTAAGCTTTGAAACGAAGTTAGGATATTATTAGAAACCACATAAATGAAAAATAACTAAGAAAAAACTCCAAAAAATATTTGATTGGAATTCAATAAACATGGTGGTGGACCATAAAACCTTTTACCTCCAAAGGAGCTAAAAAACTTCCACTTGGCAGTTGCATAATCTGAACGGAACCTTAAGACTCCTTTGGGAAGAACCCTCATCATTGTAATATCATTTAAACTTAGTTTAAGGAAATTTGTAGGATTAAAATTTGTAGACGAGGAGCTAGTTAACCTTTTAAAAATTTGTCATACACAGTTCAGACTTTTCTTGTTTATTTGGGTCTAAAAACACGACATAATTGGCTCCTAGAAAGATTCGCACTAGAGCCCATCCGGTACGATCCACTGAGGAGTTAACAATCTAAGTATCCTTAGGAGGTCTCCTAAGATTAAATTATCAACTATTTTTAGATCACCCTTGAGGGCTAATTCGGTCCACCGAAGATCTTGACTCTACAACGATCACAAGGTTTGACTTAGTAAATCCATTTAGAACTAGGTCTTTTGGTGATTTAAATCGGTTACGTTACGAGCCTTCACTTTCTTCTCCCAGAAACAAGTGCACATCTGGTAGTAGAGAAACCACACCTCCCTGGTACATTTTCTTCATAACTTAGGTGTCTCTCATCCAAGATCGGCTCGACGATACATTTCTCGGGTCCATTCATTTTACGCTCACCCTACATCCACTATTCAAACCACTCCACTTCATCACTTCATCCCTCTTGTGGAATCCACCCCACCACATATCATGGCAGCATGGTATGCTCCCTTAATCCCTTCTGTGCCATTAGTCGATCTTCCACGGGACTATCGGTCCAAAATTCCATTATATTATGCTAGTAATGCTACAACCGCATCACAACATGCGGATAAGATGAATGACTACTTTGACGAAGTAAAATTGATAATGATTCTGTCAAGCTTAGATTATTTACTCGGAGGCTTAGGGGGAGAAGCAAAGAAAAGTAGTTCAAAGGCTTAACCCCCCATAGTATTAATGATCTCCAAGCCTTCCATCAAACATTCTTAAACAAATGGGAAGTAAAGAAAAACCATCTCAGTCCTTTAAAGTATAAGAATCTCCATAGAATCTTGGGGAAAATGTGCAAGCTTATTGCACTAGATTCAATAGTGTGTATAATGCGCTTTCCCCCGAACTAAAACCACCACAAGGCTAAGCTTTAAACAAGTTTTCTTGAAGGTTTGACCACGAGATGGCCTATTAGGCGAGAGAGAGAGATTTTGCAACTCTTGAAGATATGAAAAAGGGTGCTCTTTGTGGAAGTCAACTTGATGGAGAAGAGAGCAAGAATGAAAATTGAAAAGAGAGTGTCTTTTAGAGAGGAAAACACACCCTTCTACTTCCAACTCAAAGATGGAAAGAATGATGGAGGAGATGATGAAAAAAATGAGCATCCTTGAGAAGGCACAAGCAAGTCAAAACCAAGCGCTCCACGAAAACAAAAACCGAGGAACTAGAATCGGAAATTTTAGACGGAACCAACCTCCAAAACGAGACCTAGGGAAGATGATCAGCAGATCACTCACTCCCTTTCATCAAAACTATATAAGTGAGGTTGAGGAAGCTTCGAGATGAGATAACAGAGGAAGACAATATCAACATGTTGGGAGTAGATAATGATGACTTTGAGATTCATTATGATAGGAAACAAGGTTTTCATACCCCTTATGATGACAAAAAAGATGATAGTGAAAGTTATTTTCAAGACATGGAAAATGTCATCATAGAATCTCAAAAAGAATATGACCTTAGAAGCAAAACCAATCAAAAAACTCCCAACACCAAAACCTCGACAAATCTTCGCAAAACGACACTACAACCAAGCCTAAAAATGTCAAACAAAAGGATAACCGATGTTTGTGAATTCGATATAGAAAGAGAGAAAGACACTCAAAGAAATGAAAAACGAGTGCGGACATTAGTAGTACTACCACTTCGAGTTAGTACTCTTTGTTAAGACCATTTTGTCAAAAAAAAAGTAGAACAAATCAGCAAGCTTGTTCTTGATACTGCTAGCCGACTAGTAAGGTACAGAGACGAGTTCATCGAAGAACCAAATTCCTTTCGGCCTAGGCCGAAATTTCAAAGATTATAATCTACTGTTCCCACGGCGAGTTAGGCGCAGTGTATATAGGACACGAATTTTGAAGGCTTTAAATATTGAGGATAATAATGACACAATCCAATCTTAATGATGACCGAGCGAGCTCATTTTCGGCCTAAGATTGAAGGTATATATCCAGAGGGACACCATGCCTCCTTTTATGTGAGTTTAAATGTTCATGAAAAGATCTGCACTTAATGCTATGCATGACTGCGGAACCTCGCACAACCTTATGCCAAAGGTGATAATGGAAAGGCTAGGATTAGAAATAACCAGGACCTTATAAGGATTTATATTCTTTTGATTCTAACGAGGAGTGAAGTGCCTTGGCACGATCGAACCTTTGTGTAGAAATTTGAATAATAAATCACTTATTCACCGAGATTATCCCGATCACACACTATTTGAGCTTCATGCATAATACATAATCTCTTCTACCATTGATCATCAATTTGCGGAATTAAAAACAATCGCATGCGCACATTAAAACATAAACAATCACACATATAAACAAAGGATTTATAGGAAAGCTTAAAGCTGAAAACCCCCAACTATACGTATATTATAATGATAGAGAACATGTAACAATCATAGTACAAACTCCTCACAAGATCTAAATACTATCTCCTATTGTTACACACAAAGCAAGCTCGGATCCTTCACATGTCCACATGCTCCCGATCTGCTCCCCTGTCTGCTGGCTCTCATGCCGATCAATATGGAAAAGCATGAGATCCAAGTTCGAATCCACCCAGAGATGTGCGCAATCCTCATTGGAAATCTCAATCAATGTGTGTGCAAATCTCATGCACAAAGTATAGTCCCAATGTTGATAGTCAACTGTCTTTCACCTACTACACTCCATCAACGATTTCCACTTTGAAACTATCCATGCATTGAGTTGCTTGATGTATTCTTTAGTTGATTTATGAGTTAATAATTAATTCACACCACTCATCACTAGTGTATTAATCGGTTAGACTAATCACAACTAGTTCAACTAAGTCAAATTGAACACGACTCCATCAACTCCTCAATCAACTCCACCAAACTCACTCACATGAGTTCTAACTAAAGTCATCATGCAATAGCTCCACTTAGACCCTAGGAATAGCATAATTCCTTGTCGATTGTATGTTCCACATCCGCGGCTCAAATTGAAGTGCTCCAGAGGATAAGATAATGTTTATAGTCCAAATATTATTAAGAGCTAATAATATTAAACATATCTATTTTTAATTTAAAATATAAAAATAGATTAAAAAAGCCTAGTATGTCTAAAAATGAAGTCCATCTATTTTCGACTTGACCAACCATCCACAAATAGCATCACACAACTCACTTAGATCATGATCCATATGTCTAAAAATAGACATAGTCTAAAAATAGACTTTGCGCCAAAAATAGCCTGCGGGCCCACTTAGTGAAGGCGATTTCTTTCCACTAAGCTCCATCATCATGTTGCATTCTCAACACTCCCTCCCAACAAGATATGGATTATCTGCAACCCCTATCCTGCCTCTGTGGTATTCTAATTTTCTCTTGGTGAGCGCCTTCGTCAAGATATCGACATCACGATCCTCATGGTAAGGAATGTGAAAGTAACATGATTCTCCATTGCACACAATCTACGATATGATGATACGGATGTCGATGTGTTTGGATCTATCATGAAATACTTTGGATTAGGCGAGATTTTTGATGCAACTCACAGTTATCACAATAAATCACGATGAGCTCCAAGTGTGAACCGAAAAACGACCGGGATCTTCCTCATCCATATAGCCTCACATGCAGCCAAACTCGGCACAACATGCTCCTAAGCCTCCCACTTCCAGGCCCGAGTGCCACGGATCTCTTGCTTCCTGTTGTACCAAGAAGCTGGCATCGACCGTCTTGAAAATCCCTCCCGAGATGTGCTCTTTACGCTCCGTTGGGCTCCCTGCCCAATTGCATCCGTGAAGCCACACGAGCTTCACCTCATCCCTCTGTACGCTTGCCACAATCCATATCTGAGTGTGCCTCGAGATAACGCAATACATGCTTGCACCGCCTTCCCGAGAAGAGCTTGGTGGGCTTAACCATATCTTGTGAAAGGCTGATTCAGCATAGCATATATTGGGCGGGTGTATTGACCCGAGATACATAAGCGACCCCACCCGATTGTCGATAAACGATGTCATCCACTACCTCCCGAAGTAGCATCCTCCTTCCTCCAACCACCGGGAAGAGGAGTATCGACGAGCTTAACGACCATGCATGTTGAACTTCTCCGATATATCCTGAGCATACTTACCCTAAGGAAACAAACGAGTCCACCACTACGGCTGCCAAATTTCCAATCCCGGGAAATAATGAAGGAGCCCAAGTCCTTCATCTCAAACTCTTTTGCAGATCCCACTCCTTAGCGGGAGTATCAACAACTCATCACTGTCAAAATCAAATCATCTACATGAAGTAAAATGATCGACAACTTACCCTCCACCACAATCTGGTATGGGTTCGGATGCGCCTCACTCTTGGAGAATCCAAGTCCGGTGAAATAAGCGTAATACATCCGTGTGTACCCGAGCATGAGGGTGCTTGTTTCAACCCATACAACGCTCTCTTGAGCACGTGCACACATGCAACTCGGCTAGCGAAGATCTCGAAACCTTCGGCCGGGCTGCTCTATGTACACCACTCCTCCTCAATGACGGCTCCGTTGAGGAACGGCATCTTCATCCATCGATGAATGTGCCACCCCATTTGCGGCGAGAAAGCAGGGTACGTCGAAGTATGGAGTACCTCGCGACGAGGTGCAAAGGTCTCCTCATAATCGATCCCCTCTATGCGGCGAGAAGCCTCGGGGCAAAAAATCTTTCCTTGTACTTCTCCACACTCCCGTCGGCTGCACTGCTTCACTTTGTAGATCATCTTGAACCCTGTGATTTCCCCCTCGGCCTTGGGACAATCTCCCATGCACTATTTCGACAATCGAATCATACTCTTCCACCATGGAATCTACCCATGCGGGGTCCTCACAACTTCCTTGAAAGAGGATGGCTGTCACGATACGGTTGCTCGCAAGAGCCATGTATCCGATTATGCGGTCCAGGGTGACTATCTTTGTACGCGCTATGATGTAGGTGCTCCTACAATCTTCTCTGCATCTTGAGCAGGTCCACTAAACACGCCAGTGCGCTTCGCACTACGATGGTTGGCTTGTTGCATGAGTGGTTTTCTTCCACTCCATGAACCTCCTCTTATGGTTGATCCACATCTTGAGGCTCATCCCCTTAGGAACTAATATCTCTCCTGCGTACCAAGTGTGGCTCCCTCTCAAGTGAACACTTCATGGCTTTCTCCTCCGAAATTTGATATCCCGTCGCACAACGCGAGTCTTTTATTTGTCTGAAAAATACACATGATAGTTGTGGGCCATATCGATGTACCCCACAAATATCCCAACCTCGCAGTCGCTCGACTTCTTTACGCATCATCGTCACATCGCATGAATGTAAACGGGTGAACCAAAAAATCCTCAAATGGGAAAAAATCGGGCTTCTTACGACGCCTCCTCGGGTGTACTCATGCCAAGTATCCTGTGAGGACAATGGTTACGCACATATCACTATGATTTTGCATGCCTACGCCCACAAGTGAATGGGTAGGCCACGATCATACAACAACGCCCATACGGCACCCGATCGTTCTGTTCTTCTGCTCATCAAGCCGGATCCTGGCATGGGTTATGAGGTGCTATGAGCTCTCTTCGAATTCATACTGTAGCGCAAATGTCTGAATTCTCCGGAGATGAATTCACCACCATTGTCGCTCTAAGAGCCTTCACTGCTTCCCGATTCTTTCTCCACCGGTGCCTTGAACTCACGGAACTTTGAGTATGTCTCGCTCTTCTTACGCATGAAGAGAATCCGGCACTTACGAGAAAAATCATCAACAAAGATCACATAATACTTTTGTGCTTTCTTTGTCGAAGCCCCTGCGAGAAAGGTCCACACACGTACGTGTGAATTCTCTCAAAGGATCGTCGTGGCCCGCGACTAACTCCTTCTCGTGAGTGTCTTTACAAATTTTCCCCAAGGTACACCCCTTGCAGCGATGCGACTACACAAGAGTGCCTTTAGGAACGGTAGAGAAATGCTGCTGCCGGTATCTTCAAAGCTCCATGGTGAAGGTGGCCCAATCTGCGGTGCCACGGCTACTTCATCATCCTGACTCACCACTCCTTGCCTTGCCTACCATTCTTTGTGCAGCCATCTACACACGAATTGATGAGGTTCTTGCTTTCCGAACCCCTATCCTCCGGGTCTCACCGGTTGCCTTGCACGGGAAAGCCTTTCCCTCGCTAAAGACAACATCATATCCCTTGTCTTCTAACATCGCCACGGAGATAAAATTCTTCTTCAATCTTAGAACATGCATCCCTTCCTTCAATACGAAGGGTTTACCGGACTCCTCTCAAAGGAAATGGCACCGATACCGGTCGCAACGTATCTACCATCATCACCCATCTCGATGTGCACTCCAAGATCTTTCTCATCCGGATACGGTGAACAAATCTCGATCTCCTGTCATGTGAAAAGACGCACCACTATCCGAAACCACAATGATCCCGCCAAACTTGAGACCAAGCATGCGATCAGCAAAAAATCCAACTCAAAATGCGAGGCTAAGGCCTCTCCAGTGCCAGTCTAGCGACTGCTTATTTTCTTCTTAAGGACAATTTGTGGCATAATGTCCGTGTTGAGTGACCGGTGAAAGCACGTCACCTTGGACATGTCCACCTTCTTGCGTTTCGCACCGGACGAGAAGCTTTCTTGCTCTTCCCCTTCTTTGCTGGCAGCCAAAGCGCAATTCTCTTCATCGGATGCCTTTGATGAAGATCCATCCCTATTACTCCGCCTTATCTCCTCTTGCACAAGATCCGACCAAAGTCGCTCCCATCTGCAAGAATTTCTCCCGACCATTGACGAGTCACGATAGGAATGCCAACTCTTCGGGAGCCCAAGGAGAGCCAAGCTCACCAAGTCCTCATCATCTACGATCACCCCCACACTTCCCGGCTCATCCCTGCATTGGGTGAACTTCGTGAGGTACTTGGGCATCACATCGCCTTTCTCCATCTTTATGTTTGTGAGTTTGTCCCTTGAGCGCCAGCTTCCTACGGTTGCTCTTACTTTGGAATAAATACGCGTCAACGATTTCCACATAAAGTATGGAGCTTTACCATGCGGGCCGGACACTATGTGATCCTTCACGCCTCAGCAGTCCTTTGACACTTTTCTTGTCTTCTTTTCCAAGCCTCAATTAACGGCGACATCGCTAGAAGTAGGCTTTGGAACTTCGACATCTATGAACTCCTTCAGCCCATTGTCATCTAACACCACCTCCATCTTTGTCCTTCCATGCAATATAATTCAGAAAGAAGCTGCCCTCGAGGGCATACTCCAATCGCAATGGTTGAAGACATCTCAACTTCGACACCAAGAAAACAGCACAACGCAAATTCGAATTCCACCCGGCTCAAAAACTCAACGCTTCAATGTTACGCAATTGCTCCAATGATCAATATCGCTACGTACCATGTAGAAATTTGAATAATAGATGACTTATTCAAGATTATCCTGATCACACACTATTTGAGCTTCATGCATAATACATAACCTCTTCTACTATTGATCATCAATTTTGCGGAATTAAAAACAATCGCATGCGCACATTAAAACCATAAACAATCACACATATAAACACAGGATTTATGGGAAAGCTTAAAGCTGAAAACCCCCAACTATCTGTATATTATAATGATAGAGAACATGTAACAATCATAGTACAAACTCTTCACAAGCTCTCAACACTATCTTCAATTGTTACACATAAAACAAACTCGAATCATACATATCACATGCTCCAATCTGCTCCACAATACCGCCTACCTCTCTGAAATCCAATATGGAAAAGCATGAGATCCAAGTTCGAATCCCACCAAGATGTCTTGCGCAATCCTCATTGGCAATCTCAATCAATGTGTGTGCAAATCTCATGCACAAGTATAGTCACAAGTGATAGTTAACTTTGCTCTTTCACCTACACTCCATCACTTTGATTTTCCTTTATTTGTCCATGCAACGAGTTCGTATTGTATTATTTAGTTGATTTATGAGTTAATAATTAGTGAATTAATTAATAATTAATTCACACCCTCATCACTAGTGTATTAATCGATTAGACTAATCACAACTAGTTCAACTAAGTCAAGGCGGAACACAACTCCATAAACTCCTCAATCAACTCCACCAAACTCACTCACATGAGTTCTAACTAAAGTCATCATACAATAGCTCCACTTAGACCCTAGGAATAGAGTAATTCCTTGTCGGTTACATGTGCCACATCCGTAGCTCAGCGAAGTGCTCCAAGAGGATAAGATAATGTTTATAGTCAAATATTATTAAGAGCTAATAATATTCAACATATCTGTTTTTGGGCGGCAATCTAAGTAGATTACATGATATGTCTAAAAATAGAAGTCCATCTATTTTTCTGACTTGACCAACCATCCACAAACAACATCACGCAACTCATAGATCATGATCCATATGTCTAAAAATAGACATAGTCTAAAAATAGACTTTGCGCCAAAATAACTGCGGGCCCACAGGTGAGAATAATTCTCCACTAAGCTCCATCATCTTGTTGCACATTCTCCAACACTTTGTGTGATTTGAACAGGATCTGACCAAATGCATGGTGATGGATGTTGTGGTGGCTGATGTGCCTCCTAAGTATGGCATGTTGTTGTCAAGATCATGGGGTGCCAAACTGCAAGGTACCATACGGATGGATGGGACATATGCAACTATCCTGTTTTTAGCCGACTCCTTAAGATTGTACGGAGAGAGTCACACATGAAATTCATGGTCGGTAGCCCGAAGAAAAGCCTGAAAATTCTCCCATTTATTTTGTCCATGCGGCTTTGGATTCTTTATCTTTTACAATAGTGAATCCACAAATAAGCTAGATCTAGAAGATGGCGACTCGGCTAAACGATTCAGAGACCCCAAATCTAGAAATAAATGTAGTTCTAGATGTTGGGGTTCCATGTTTGCAGCGAGATTTGGCAATACCAAAGATGAGACAACATCGGAACCACTTTGGGGCCCTAGGATCTAGCCCTCCTTGACCCGGAGAGGGATCTCTCCAATAGAGCAAAGAATGATATGTCTTTAAAGCTCGGGTGAGATATTAGGCTAGTTATGAAGCACGGAGGGTTTAAATAATTTGGTTGAAGGGTTGCGGGTTGGTTAAGAGATCATGGGCCAGGAAAGCAATGGGAGGAAAGGAACATGGCGACGGATGCTTCGGCCAAAGAGGATAGGCCAAGACGGTGCCATCAACTGGGCTTCTGGGTCATGAAAGGGAATTACTTACAGCGACTAGCCAAGGCTTCCAAAGGGAAAGTCATCTGGCAAGGATCTTTAGATTAGAGAGTGGGGTGGAACATTAAGGAAGGAAAGTGAAAGAAGGAGAACAGCAGTTGTTTGTCTATAGATCGGTCGGAGGTCATTTAACTCAGGACACCTTGGACATACTCAAGGAAGCTCTCAAAGAGACAATGGGGGCGCTTATAGATCGGACCGGAAGGTCATTTAACTCAGTGCCTTTAGCAACTCCAAGGAAAAAACGAGAGATAGATTTGACAAAGAAACATCTAGAAGCAAACCCCCAAGTTCATACATCGACGATAGGCAATAACATCCGACGCATTGGTTAAACTGTGAACCGCTCTTAGACGTTACATAGGGTGGAAAACATAAAGGTAGGGAGAGCGGACGGCATAGGGCACCTAACAGGTGAATCCTATACCATTATTCGATGCCTACCGGGAAGACATAAACAATATGGAAATGTAATAGCGAGTTGAAAACACATCACCAATAGTAATAGACCGGGATCCTGTGAAAAGTGATTTGATTAATTGATGCGACACCGGTCATGTACAATATGGCTCAATGGTGCATTACGACCCGGACTTTCTTCTCGACCTATTACATACAAACTATATCGCAACTTCCTCCACCGAAGTACATTCCCTGTGACCAAGAATGAATCCCTCCTAACGATGCCCGACGAAACCAACAACAACCTTTTCATTATGTTCTCGGGGTTCTTATGGGAGAAGAGGGGAAAGCGTTAGTGGAGGATATACAATAAATGAATCCCATTAAGACGAGTTGAGCGGAAGTGTCCACGCCCATGTGGCATGGCCAAGCTGAAATGTTTTGTATGTGCCTCTGTAAGGCTTGTTTGGAGGCTACGCTCGGTGGAAATTGACCTGCGATATTTCTTTGGGGTCCTTAGAGCGTACGGAGCTACATGCGCCGATACCGGAAGGTAAATGAGCTGGATGGAAAAGCACCAAGTCCCTCCATGCTTCTTTAATGCTGCTGATACATACCGAAATGAGCCTCGGTCGGTGTATTTAATTGTCTCGGGGCTCGAGAAGGCATGGAGGACGGCTGTGGGAAGGTGTACCTGCGGAGAAAAAGTCCTGCTTTGTTAGGTAGCGCGGTAATGACTTCTTTGGTGCGCTCATTGGTCTTCAAACAATGCCTTAAGCCTTTGGCCAACGGGGATTAACACGTTAATCTTCAATTATGGGCTCGAATCCTCCTCAAATCTGCTCTTCTGTCTCGTTTGACATTTGAATTGGCCTCTCTACATCTTATCTGCACACTTTAAAATATGCCGGTTTAAAGCCGAGAGGTGGTGGCGAGTCTTTGTGGAGGCGGAGGAATGGTTAACAGCATGAAAACCCAAATATTTTTGTTTGGGCGAATTACATAAGGAGACACGAAAAACAATGAACGGAGGCGTGAATGTGGGACCCGGCGGGCGGAGGGCGATTGGTCGAGCCGTCGGATCGGGAGGAACGGACGGTATGATCAAATCGCACAATCGCAATCGGAGGTCGGAGCGGGGAGCGATTGCAGCGCACAACACATAAGTTCCGATTGTGATTGAGAAGGGGACGCGATTGAGCGACCGCCGTCGATCTCGGATGCGAATCCAACGGCGGGGATGCAGTCGGAGGAAAATGGAAGAACACCGCGATCGGCGATCGGGGGAGAGGACTTGCGATTGTGCGATAGGCGGTCTCGCGGAAGAATGGACGGTCGAGGATGCAATCGGGAGATAGCGGGGGAGACTTGCGATGGCCGTTGGATCATGCCCGAGAGATGGACGGAGGCTGCCCCGATTTAATCGGGGGCGGAGACGGAAAGACTGCGATCGGCCCGATCGGAAGGAGACTTGCGATTGAGCGGCGGCGGGGGGGTCAGCGGGTAGATCAACGGTGCGCGCTCGATCGGAGGGAGGTGCAATCGGGCGCAACATAAAACATGCGATTGGCGGAGGACCGTCGGTCGAGGGGGAGGGATGAACGGCCGGGATCAAATCGAGAAGGTTTCAATCGGGGCGGTGCCAATGTGACTTGCGATTGCGATCGGGGGGGAAGTAATGCGATTGAGCGGCGGCGAAGTCGGATCTTGTGACGGATCGACGGTTCACAACACGTCGCGAGACTTTGTTTAATAGTCGATCGCATCGGGAGTTTTCGAGCATAACAAAGGA
Source organism: Pinus albicaulis (assembly GCA_034641835.2). Lineage (NCBI taxonomy): Eukaryota > Viridiplantae > Streptophyta > Pinopsida > Pinales > Pinaceae > Pinus > Pinus albicaulis. Next base: position 20,725 of record JAXQQM020069131.1, on the reverse strand, counting down.
AAAGCACCCGCCCGGTCTTGCGATTGCGATTAGCGCACAAGGACTTAAGTGCTTGGTCCCGGCGCGGGGTCATATGTGGGGGGGGGGGGGGGGGGGATTGTTAGAAGGGGCGGAAGAAAGGGGCTAGGCCTATAATAAGGTCGGGAAGTGGGTTTTAGCCCATTTTAATGTAATTTGAGGGCCGGGGAAAGGTAACGATAGAGGAATAGAAGGGGAAAAAGGGAAAACAAGGGTAGGGGAGGAATTTAAAGGGGAAGTTTTGGGGGGGATTTGAGGGGTAAAAAGAGGGAATAGAAGGGGAAGACAAGGAGGATAAATAAGAGGGAAAAAAGGGGCCTTTGGGCATTTCTTCACATAATAGAGAGGCTTTAAAAGGGGAACCAACGGAAGGGGATTTGATCAAAGGATAAAAGACATAAAGAGGCTTCAAGGAGAGCGTGTTTCGGAGGAAATACATTCTGTGAAGACTCAAAAATAATTGGTAGCCTATTTTCTTGTCAAAAAATTTATAGGGGGCTAACGGTGGCTCCACATGGGGGATGGCTTCTTCTTGAAGTAGGTCAAGAATTCGAGAAATTGATCTCTTGGTGTAGGTCGGATACTGTTGCTTGAACCATCCTTTTCTTTCTTTGATCAAGTTTGCCACAAGCTGGCCAAGAAGACAACATATCGAGCGGTACAATTCTTCCAAACAACTACCTACCCACACTATAGTCCTAACATTTTTCTTCTTGGGTGCATTTGGACTTGCAGGACCCTTTACATCATTAATCTTTACAAACGAGCACATAAATCTATTCTAATTCTACCCTTATTACTCCATGAGACAGTTGTTGTTGGTCTCATATGTTTTCTCTACCTACACTACTACTGCTAGGATTAGGCTTGTCTAGCGGGTTTCTTCTCTACATTCTAAAACGAGAAAATGAAATAACTAACTACATGCCCATAGGCCCGAGCTTTATTGAGCTTTCCTACCTACCCTACTCCTAGCTGAAATCTGCGATGTTCTAGGTGATATGATAAAGCCAATACGACCGATCAAGTAGTAGTGAAAGAAAAGGATATGAGCAACGTGCACTGTCGAGAGATAACCACGGGCGCTGCGCATGGTTCTTCAAAGCGCGGGTCACCATCGGTAGTGACCATTTACGATGAATCCCGGCCCTTGCTAAGGATCAACGGCCCGGGAGTGTTGAGCAAATCGGGGCCTCCATGTATTACGCCACGGAATCATGAACATTTGATGTATGCTTTTTCTTCTTTACGGCTTTGCCATGATTGGTAGAGGCTGTCTGCATCTCAGGCGGCTTCAATTGTTTCTCCTTCACACGCTGCGTCTTCAAGGTGGCTGCGGGGGCAGTCTTCTTCTTCTTGCACTTCAAACAACGAGCGGAATATTTTGGCTTTTGGGGGTGGGAGACTTTCCAGAAATGCTCTTGGGTCTACGAACTCGTATGATTTTTCTTGTGAGTTCAAAGAGTTCAATATCGGCCTCATATCCTCCTTTGCGGTACTTCTAGGACAACCTCCTTCGGCTCGGGGTGAGGTCATTGAATCTTAGCTGAAATCTGTGAGAACACGGGAAGGTCTTCACTTCGAGTTGAGCCATTATTTTCGATATTCCACAACGGGGAAACTCTTCGAGGGGGCTCAACTCGAGTCTTCCATTTGGTAGGGATGATGTTGCCTTGCGGGCGATCTCCCGGTGGAGTCTTATGTGAAACCACGGATAATCGGTGGCTGTGATCACCGGTGGAGTCTTTTATCATTCAAGAATTGTGGAGTCGCCGGAGTGGATGATTCAAAACCTACGCATCACCACGGTGGTTTGCAAATCAAAAGTGGTAGTCTTGTCCCCGATTAGGTCGCCATTATGTTGGGGTTCCCATGTTTTAGCGAGATTTGGCAATACCAAAAGATGAGACAACATCGGAAGGAACCACTTTGGGGCCCTAGGATCTAGCCCTCACGGACCCGGAGAGGGATCTCTCCGATAGAGCGAAGAATGATATGTCTTTAAAGCTCGAATTGAGATATTGAGCTAGTTATGAAGCACGAGAGGGGGTTTTAAATAATTTGGTTGAAGGGTTGCGGGTTGGTTAAGAGATCATGTAAGGTAAGGAAAGCAATGGGAGAAAGGAACATGGCGACGGATGCTTCAACAAAGAGGATAGGCCCGAACGGTGCCATCCATTGGGCTATGGAGTCATGAAAGGGAATTACTTGCAACGGCTAGCCAAGGCTTCCAAAGGGCAAGTCATCTAATACTAAAGGATATTTAGATTAAGTGGGGTGGAACATTAAGGAAGGAAAGTGAAAGAAGGAGAACAACTAGATTTGTCTATATATCGGGTCGAGAGGTCATTTAACTCCGGACACCTTGGACATACTCAAGGCGGCTCTCAAAGAGACAATGGGGGCACCGCTTATAAGATCGAACCGAGAGGTCATTTAACTCCGATTACGCACAGAAACTCCAAGGAAAAAACGGAGATAGATTTGACAAAAACATCTAAGAAGCAAACCCCCAAGTTCATACATCGGCCAATCGAGCAATAACATCCGACGCATTGGTTAAACTTAGTGAACCCACTCTTAGATAGCACATAGGGCGGAAAACATAAAGGTAGGGAGAGCGAGACGGCATAGGGCACCTAACAAGGGTGAATCCTATACCATTATTCGATGCCTACCGAGAAGAACATGAAACGATATGGAAATGTAATAAAGCAGAGTTAAGAAACACATCACCAATAGTAATGAACAGGATCTGTGAAAAGTGTTTTGATTAATTGATGCAACACCGATCATGTACAATATGGCTCAATGGTACATTACAACCCGGACTTTCTCCTCTGACCTATTACATAAAAACTACTCCGCAACTTCCTCCACGGCGTTCCTAACGGCCAAGAATGAATCCCTACAACGACGGATGCCCGGCAAGGCAACAACAACCTTTTCATTATGTTCTCGGGGATTTCTTATGGGAGAAGAGGAAGAAACGTTAGTGAGATATACAATCGTAGATCCCATTAAGACGGATCGGCGGAAGTGTTCCACGCCCATGCTGCTTAATGGCTGAAATATTGTTGTATGTACTACGTAGACTATTTGGAGGCTCGTCGGTAGGAGTGACCTACGATATTTCTTTGGGGTCAGCCGGTATGCCGGAGCTGTCTTTGCCATTACGGAATAAATGAACTAGATGGAAAAGCTGCACCAAGTCCCTCCATGCTTCTTTAATGTTGCTGACATGCAGAAATGAGCCTCGGTAAGTGTATTTAATTGTCTCGGGGGCTCGAAGGTATGGAGGATCTTGTGGGAAGGTGTACCTGCGGAGGAAAAGTCCTGGCACATTATGTAGCGCGGTAATGGCTTCTTGGTGCGCTCATTGGTCTTCAAACGGTGCCTTAAGCCTTTGACGCGGAAGTTAACACGTTAATCTTCAATTATAGGCTCGAATCCTCCTCAAATCCTGCTGCTGTCTCGTTTGACATTTGAATTGGCCTCTGCGCACTATCTGCACACTTTAAAATATCTTGGGTTTAAAGCCCGGGCGGTGGTGGCGGAATGTTGTGGAGGCGGAGGAATGGTTAACTGCTTGTGAAAACCCAAAGATTGTTGTTTGGGCGAATTACATAGAGAGACACGAAAAACAATAGAAGGAGGCGTGAATGTAAGGACCGAAGAACGGAGGCGGAGGCGGTGGAGTCGAAACCGTCGAGATGCGGGAGGAACGGACGGCTATGATGCATCCGCACAATCGCAATCGGAGGAGTCGGAGCGAGGGAGCGATCGCAACGCACAACACAAAAAGTTCCGATTGCGATTGAGAAGGGGGATGCGATTGAGCGACGCGTCGATGCGGATACGAATCAACGGGCGGGGATGCAATCGGAGGGAAAATGGAAGAACTGCGATCGGCGATCGGGGAGAGGACTTGCGATTGTGCGATGACGGGTCGGTCTGTGAAGGAATGGACGGTCGGGGATGCAATCGGGAGACGATTGGGGGAGACTTGCGATGGCGGTTGGATCATGCCGGAGATGGACGACGCGATTTAATCGGGCGGAGACGGAAAGACCTACGATCGGCGATCGGAAGGAGACTTGCGATTGAGAACGCGGCGGGTCGATCCAGCGACGGATCAGCGGAGGCCGGCGCTCGATCGGAGGAGAGTGCTGCAATCGGGGCGCAACATAAAACCGCGGTGGCGGAGGACCGTCGGATTAGGGAGGGATGAACGGCCGAGATCAAATCGGAAGGTTTCAATCGGGGCGGTGCCAATGTGACTTGCGATTACGATCGGGGGGGGAGTAATGCGATTGAGCGCGTCGGATCTTGTGACGGTCCGACGGTTCACAACACGTCGCGAGACTTTGTTTAATAGTCGATCGCATCGGGAGTTTCGGCTATAACAAAGGAAAAGCACCCGCTCGGTCTTCCGATTGCGATTAGCGCACGGGACTTAAGCGCTTGTTCCCGGCGTGGGGTCATATGTGGGGAAGTGGTTAGAAGGGTACGGCGAGGAAAGGGGCTAGGCCTATAATAAGGTCGGGAAGTGGGTTTTAGCCCATTTTAATGTAATTTGAGGGCCGGGGAAAGGTAACGATAGAGGAATAGAAGGGGAAAAAGGGAAAACAAGGGGTAGGGGAGGAATTTAAAAGGGGATTTTGGGGGGATTTGAGGGGGTAAAAATGGGAATAGAGAAGGGAAAGAAAAGGAGGATAAATAAGAGGAAAAAAAGGGGCCTTTAGGCATTTCTTCACATAACAAAGAGGCTTTAAAGGGAACACGTTAGAGTTTGATCGAAAGGATAAAAGCCACAAAGGGCTTCAAGGAGATTGTGTTTGGAGGAAATGCATTCCTTGAAGAACTCAAAAATGGTCAGCCCCCTATTTGCTTGTCAAAAAATTTTATAGGGGAGCTAACACTAGATTTGGAAAGAAAACGAGAGAGAAAATTTTGAACGATTGACGAAACAACGAGACCGAGTGAACAAAGCCAAGATGGTAAACAACGGACTACCCCTCACGCTCAACTCCACGAAAATACGGAGGAATCAAAACAAATACAACTAAGTGCGAGATTTCACAACAGCAACCGTAAGCACGTTGGTTGAAGAAGACAATAATCGAACAAAACCGAAAATGGTCCTCTGTGGAGTATGTATTTTGATGGGTCATGCACTAAGAACAATGCGGGTACGGGTGTCTAGATTACCAACACGAAAAACAACCACACGAAAGAATTTCACGCAAATTAAACTTTCGGTGTTCCAATAACATAGCGAGAATATGAATCCCTTCTCTTAGGCTTACATATTAAAAAGGTTAGGATCCAAAAGAATCAATGTGCATGGGGATTCGGAATTAGTCATTAGGCAAGTCAATAGGGGGTATAACGTAAACCATCCCAGGACTTAGAGCCTCACAGAAACGGGTCATGGACCTTTTAAAAACTTTGAGGGGTCCAAATTGATTTTTGTTCCAAGAAAAAGAAATATTGCCGCCCACAATTTAGCCTTTGCGGCTAGAAAACATGCGTAACACCATTTGAAACCAAAGACAATACGACTCAAACAAAATATAGGCATGCGGTGCAGGATAATGAAAAATATTGGCGAGGGTCTTTTTGAGGGCGAAAAGCAGATAGAGGATTTCTGCTTGGAAGAAATGAATTTGAATTATAGAAAAGTTTCGGATTCTAGATCAATGAAAATTTCCCAAACGAGAAAGCCCTTGAAGAAGAAAAACTATACGATCCGTAAAAATCAACATGTCAACTAAAAAACTTGGAACTCATATTGAAGAATACCGGGACACAAAAAATGAAGACATTGAGGGTATTATCGTCAAAGGACAAAAAAATACCTTGGGGGTTAGCACCTTTAGAAGACTGTTTTACTTTAATGATGGCAAGAAGAAACCCCTTAGAATACACCGAGTCTCGGTCGAAGAACGCAACATGAGCCTTGGGGATCGACCCTAAAATGATTAAATTAGCTGTCTCCTTACCAACAAATGTGAAAAAGAAATTCATTGACTTATTTAAAAAGTTTGTTGATGTGTTTGCCTGGAGCTATGAAGACTTAAAAGCCTATGATACACAAATCATCCAGCACAAGATCCCATTGAAAGAAAATCAAAAACCCTTTAGGCAAAAACCGCGTCGAATTAATCCAATACAACTGCCTCTAGTAGAAAAGGAAATCAAGAAAATGTATGAGGCAAGAATCATAGTGCCTGTGAGGTTTTCAGATTGGGTTTCTAACCTTGTAGCTGTGAGGAAAAAGACAGGAGAAATCAGATTGTGCATTGATTTCAGAAACCTTAATAGAGCCTCCCTAAAGGACAATTACCCTTTACCCAAAATGGAACACATTCTACAAAGGGTAGTTGGTTCAAAGAGGATTTCTCTATTAGATGGTTTTTCAGGGTATAACCAAGTTTTAGTACTCCCAGAAGACCAACTCAAGACAACTTTCACCACTCCTTGGGGCACTTTCATGTATGTGAAAATGCCTTTTGGGTTAATGAACGCTGGGGCCACTTTCCAAAGGGCCATGGACATTGCATTTTCAAAGGAGATAGGGCACTTCATTGTAATTTACCTTGATGACATAACAGTTTATTCCAAATCTGATGAAGAGCACCTGAAACATCTAAGAAAGGTCCTTGAAAAGTGCAGAAGGTTTGGATTATCTTTAAATCCCAAAAAGACAGTGTTTGGCCTACAAGAAGGTAAACTCCTTGGCCATATCATATCAGAAGAAGGGATTAAAATAGATCCAAAGAGAGTTGAGGGAATACTAAAGATTAACCAACCAAGGAACATAAAATAATTACAGTCCTTTATTGGAAAAATTAACTTCTTGAGGAGGTTTATTCCCAACTTAGCAGAGCTCCTTAGAAACATGACTAATATGCTCAAGAAAGAAGTAGGAGTGAAATGGGCTGTAGAAGCCAAAAGATCCTTCGAATTGGTAAAACATGCACTCACCCTGGCACCTGTCCTGATCAGCCCTGACTTTTCAAAGGATTTTCTTATTTTTTCCTTTGCCTCAGAGCATACTATAGCTACTGTCCTATTGCAGAAAAACCCAGAGGGACAGGAACAACCTATTGCTTTTTTCAGTAAGGCTTTAAGGGATGCACCCTTGAAATATAACATAATGGAAAAATAGGCCTATGCTTTGGTAAAGGCCTTAAAGGACTTCAGGGTGTATATTCTACATTCTCACATCATTGCTTATGTGCCTAACATAGTGGTAAAAGACATCTTGTCACAAGACCTAGATGGAAAGAGGGGAAAATGGATTGCAACAATACTAGAGTATGATTTGGAAATCAAACCCACCAAACTCATTAAAGGTCAGGGCTTAGCTCAATTAATGGTTGAATCTAATCTACAAGCCCTTGACATCAACATGGTAGATGCCTTGGATGAACAGGAAGAATTACCTACTCCCACTATGGAAGAGCAGTTTCAAAGCTCACCTTGGTACACTGATATCTTGTATGTACTTACAAATCTTAATGCTCCTCCTGATTTATCAAAAACAAAGGCAAGGTTTTTAAAGTTGAAAGCTAGGAATTATTGCATTTTGAATGAATGTTTATATTGGAAAAATACTAATGGTTTATTGCTTAAATGTTTTCCTGAAGTTGATGCAGAGAGGATCAAGCATGAATTCCATGAAGGAGAATGTGGAGGTCATCTCTACTGGAAAAACACAGCCAATAAAATCCTTAAAGCTGGCTATTACTGGCCCACCCTCTTCCAAGATGTCCATAAAATGATAGTAGCTTGCCACAAATGCCAAGTTTTTGAGGGAAAAAGAAAACTCCTTCCTTTACCATTACAACCTATCATTTTTGAAGCTCCATTTCAACAATGGGGCCTAGATTTCATAGGAGAAATCCATCCTGCTTCATATGCCCAACACAAATGGATTCTCACAGCCACTGACTACTTCACAAAGTGGATAGAGGGCATCCCTTCTAGGAATGCCACAGATTCTGTCATTATAAAATTTCTTGAAGACTATATCTTGTCCAGATTCGGTTGCCCCAGGAAGATTATTACTGATAATGCTACTGCTTTTGGTTCCAAAAAGATGATTGATTTTTGTAACAGGTATCATATTATACTTGGTCATTCTACTGCTTATTACCCTCAAGGTAATGGGTTAGCTGAATCATCAAATACAATTTTGGTGACCATCATCAAGAAGCTACTTGAAGAGAATAAAAAATCATGGCATAACAAGTCGGTGCATGCTTTATGGGCAGACAGGTTGACCACAAAGAAGTCCATTGGACTGTCCCCATACCAGCTTGTTTATGGAGCAGATGCAGTGTTTCCTACCAACCTAGGTGTACCAGTGATAAAGTTAGTCCAAGAAATACAGTCAGAAGAGGACATCATGATAAGGAGGATCAATCAGACAATACGTCTCCAGCAGATAAGGGAAGAGGTTTACAATAGAGCTCAGAAGGTGCAAGAGAACATAAATAAATTGTTTGACAAGAGAACAAAGGCTTGTGATTTCAACATTGGAGACAAGGTACTCAAGTGGGACTCCAGAAGAGAGAATAAGGGTAAACATGGGAAATTTGACTGTTTGTGGCAAGGTCGTTACATTATTCAGTCCACCATTGGTCCAAATGCCTTTTTTCTACAAGATTTAGATGGCACAGATCTCTTTAGGGGTCCTGTCAATGGTAGTGTCCTTAAGCATTACTACTGCTGAGGTTCTATTTAAAAAAAAAAAAAAAAAGCTTTCATTTCCATTGTAAATACCATTGCTTTGTTCAAGTTTCACAAAGGAAAAAAAAAATATACAAAACAATAAAAAATAAGGGAAAAGAGGGCAGATTGTAAAAAAGAAAAAGAAAAAGAAAAGGTATAGCCCCATACCAAAAAGATAAACAAATCTGAAAGTGTGCAAGCTCAAATGCCACTCCTGAAAAACACACTCCTAGTTAGTCAAACAGCCTAATCTTGACTAATTAGTTTTAAATTTACTACTGATAGGATAGTGAATTTGATTTGCCAAATTGTTTAAACTTGGCTTATCAGTAGATATATTAGGTTAGAAATTAAAGGTTCAAACCTGCTCAAAACCTGAACCTAAGTTTCCAAGCAAGAATTGACTCCAAACTATGTTTTATTCTGAGTCAAAACAAAGGTAAATCTGGTTCTAATCAGCTCAAAATCTGAACCAGAGAAAAAGAAAGAACAACTCAATCAAGAGGCAATCAGAGCTGTAGAAAGGTGAAGGAAGTGCTTCGCAAAGTCAGATATTAAGCCTTCCATTTTTTATTTAAATTTTTCTGCAAAATAAATATCTATGTGCAACTTGTTTTTTATGCCATAGATCACAGCAAGTCAAACTGCTTAATCTTGACTTGACTGTTTTTAAATTTCGGTTGTAGAATTTAGAGAATAAAATTTGTTGGACAGTTTAATCCCAACAGATAGTAGATTAGGTAGAGAATCATATGGACTCAACTGTTTAATCTGAGTCCATGGAGAAATAAGGAGTATAAATAGATTAGATTTCCTATTTACAAAAGAAATAAAATGTTGTAAAGAGTTTGCCAGCTCAAGTGCACTCTAAAATGAAGAAAAAATGTTAGATCAGTAGGATTGGGTAGGTAGAAAACTTGTTGATGAAGATCCATTATTTTCCATAGCTGCTAATATGTTTTTAGGAAAAAGAAGAGCATCCAAGCAAAGAAGGCAGCCCAATGGATGAAGCACTGAATCAGCCTCCCAAAGAATGCAAGTCTGAAGTTCTTGATGCCTTCAAGAAGGCACCATCCCCAAGTGGAGCCACTGTTGGCCACCTACAAAATTTGTTCTATCAAAAGGTGGCCAAAACATTGTTTAGCCTTCAAGGAATAGTTTCATTGTAGAAATATTATCTCTTGAAGCCTCTGCTAAACATCATCTCCTCTATCCAAGTCTTCACTGTTGTTTCCCTTCAGAACTCAGAAATTCTGCTAAAATTCCATGAGAAAGACTGCTGCAAAATCCCCTTTTCTCCCCTTCCTTCACCCAGAATGCCCCATTTAAACCCTTTTTTCCCCCTTGTCAAAATTCCCCTCTTACCCTCTAAATCCTCCCAAAATCCCCTATAAATCCTACACATACCCCTTGTTTAGCCTTTTCTCCCTTTTTTCCCTCTATCGTTGCCCATTTCTGGCCTCAAATTGCATTGAAAAAGGTTAAAAAACCCACATTTGGACATATATGGGTCTTATCCCCCTTCGGCCAGCTCCCTTGACCTTTTTCCCACGTGACCCGGGTGCCGAAACCAGGCGCTAGCCCGAAAAACGCTTACGCATTTGGTTATTGGGAACGTTTCTAACCGTTGATTTCCCGGCCATCCGACGGTCTTCGCAATCCCATCGCGCCCGTGGTCCCCACTCTTTTTCACCGCCCGATTGCATCACAGCAGTCCATTTAACCTGCAGATCGACGGCCCAAATTTCATTGCCCGATCTCTCTGTTTTTACTTTCCACCTGCGCTCCCAACCATTGATCTATGCGTGATCGACGGCTCTGATTTGATTTTCTTTTTCGCCATGCCATTCACTCCTCACGATCAATCTCGACCGTTGGATGATGCCATCCAACGGTTATGCTCCCTCCACATGCCTTCTGAAGTAGTCAACCTATATATGCAGGATTTTTTAATATTTTTTCGTATTTTGCAGGGTTTAAATGGTTTTTTCCGCCATGCTAAAGAAAAATTCACAGGTCGAGGGTGACGATCCTCCCGCCTGCGATTCACCACAAAATCACTTACAGGGTTTTAAATTCGCATTTTATCAGTGAATTCATGAGGCATTGATGCCATTCGACCCCTGTACAGCCCTGCACACAAGAAAACACAGTTAATCAAGCACCGATCAAAGAGTATCAATGTCGAAGACAGAACACACCAGAAAAAGGAGATTGAAGTCCTAAAACGCAGTTCTCAAGTAAATTAAAGGTGTTTAAGGAAAGACAAAGACATCTGTCAAGCCGAGAAAGCTTCCATCGCCATTAGTCGAGGCCAATTGAACCCTCTCCAAATCCTTAAGACACCTGCAGCCTCAAATAAATCAAAGGAAGCTTAGTCATTACCTGAATAAGAGGTGTTTACCTGAAGATAGCTAAACAATTAATACAAATCAAAGAATCTTATCTCTAATTGTTGGCAGAACCATTTTAGAAGATTAAGAACAGTCCAGAAGCACATCTTTCGATCATTATGCCTCGAAAGGCAGGAATAGATGTTATGGAGTAGAGTTAGAAATGATTACATAATTAATGATATTTGATCCTTGGGAAATCCTCCCACTTCCTCATTTCTCTATAAATACCTCTGTAGAACATAAGAAAATGTTGGTCTATGGACATCTGAATGCATGTAATGGTTTTCTGAAGCTACTGATGCACTGTGTGCAATTTGAAGATAAATAAGCTGATATGAGAAGTTTGAAGTTGTAGAGACCCTCCGGGCTTGCTAATTGTAACTGGTTTGAACATCAAATACAAGCTGCTGATTTATGGGATCCTGATTTGTGTCAATGGTGATGTGTTCCTCACTGTCAATTGTTATTTTATTTAAGGTGTCACTCTGTTCATTTTCTCTGATAAGGAACATCAAACATAGAGCTAGGACTTACTCTCAGTAGTACCCTACTCTTACTGAAAGCTTTATTTTCTATGTTTTTCTCTTGTTAATACTGAGTATATTAAAGCAAGTTGGTTTCAAAGAACTTGCCTGATCTAGATTTCTCATTATGATGATCATCAGTGTTTTCCTTTAGAATATGCTGAAAGCAGGTTGGTTTCAAAGTACTCACCTGATCTTAAGTTGTTCTGACTATTTTTGAATGTTTTTTGACTGAAATTACTTCAAAGCAGGCTAGTTTAAAAGCACTTACCTGATCTTAGAATGATTTTACATTTTGTTTCTCTAAACTCAAAGTACTTCAATGTAGGCTAGTTTAAAAGTACTTACCTGATCACATAATTCTTTTATGTTTTGTATCTCTAAGCACATGTTGAAAGAAAGATAGTTTAAAATCACTTACTTGATCTTAGACTGTGCACTGTTCTTCATTTTGTTTTGTTCTCCACTTCCTATCTGTTTCACTCCATAAATCAGCTTAAGAGATCCTTTGACATAAGTGACTTGCCCCATGGATCCTTCTTGAACCTTGTTGTCCAATTAAAATCCTCCTATGACTCCATAGCCCAATGGGTTAAAACTATCTTTGCCTTTTTCTATCAGCCAAATCATTCCTTCACTTGTAGACATATTCACCCTTCATTTTGAACTGCCTTCACCTTCATCATGTCTTTGCCCAACCAAAACAAACAAAATAAAACTCATGCTCTTCATAACTAGCCTAATACCACATTTCAGGCTTTAAATATCACATTTTTAAACTCATTTATAGAGAGATCCCTCTTTGGATTCAAGAGGGCTAGATCCTTGAATCCCAAAGCGATTGATATTACCCACTGTATTTGGACTTTTCCAACCTTGCCTAATTACGAGAACCCTAACGGGACAGAAACTTTGTTAAACATTTCGAAATGGTGTCACCTTTCTCCATTTTGATTTCGCAGAGCTTTTCCTTGATTGCCAATTTTCTATGATCACTTTGCTACTCGGCTTATATCTGTCAAATATTTCCATTGCATTTGGTGTCGCTTTTCCATGGAGACTTGAGACAATGTGGTCTCGTACTCCCCTCCAATAAGATCCTCCTCTCCTTTGCAACCTTCTTTTTCCAAGCATCAAGATTCGCGGCATCTGGCTGCCAACGGGTTTACAGAATGTCATTATCAAATGAATTCTTTTAACCCATTGTCCTCCGATATTACCTCCGTCCTATCTTTCCATGCAATATCATTGGAAGCGCCCTCAAGTGCATACTCTAATCTCAAACCATTGAAATCCATCGATCATGATTCGCTGTCACACAAGAATACTTTTGCAAATTCAATTCTATCCAGTCACAAGCCCGATGCGAAAATGGATTGTACTTGAATAAAGTGCAAGGTATCCATTTCCAATAATTCTAAATGTGAAAGCAGTTTGATACCAATGTCTGATCTGAAAAGTGTGAACAAAATATTTCTTATACGGGAGATAGACGGTAGGGGCTTTTCTTTTGGTTATTTCACCTTTCAAAGAAAGGATGAAACCAAGCTTCTAGCCCTCTTGCGGCTGCGCACAAAAAGAAATATGAAGTAAACCATAAAACGATACAGCAATGAAAGTATTTTTTTTATTGCAAAGTATTCAATAACCAATATTATGGGTGTACAAGCATATTAAGGTGTTTTGCAATGGAAGTAATAGGGTTTGGAATGGAACAAATATATTTTAATCATTATATAAGTCTTTATGTGTTAAGAGGACTTATTAAATTTACTATTTTAATGTATCAAACTACTGGAAATAAGCAGCAAGAATTCATAGCATAACTAACAAGCATTTGATAAAGTAGTTCACCCTCTCTTGGGCTACATGTTGGTAGGTCCAAAAGCCCCCTGACAGGCTTTTCCCTTCTCTATTAATGCTCAAAATAAGTTTTACACCATGAAGAAAGCCTAAATAGGTGAAATAGGCACAAATAAGAATCGAGTCTTGGAAACGATGAAATTGACTATTCATTCACCTCAAACAAATAGACATAGCCCAATACGGTGATCATTCACAAGGCCCTAAGTGGCTCCACAAGAAAATTCGCGATAAAACATACGACATGACACTCAGTGGCTCTACAACCTATTCAATGACTTAAGAATGTTCCAATACCCCTAAAACAAAACAAAAATTCGGCTCAATTGGACTTCCCTAACCAAAGTTATGGTAAACATTTGTGTCCGGTGAGGACTGAGCTCCACCAAAAGTGGAAAACTCCAGATAGACGAAAAACTTGGGTTCGGCGCTAAAATTAGGTGCTCACTTCGCCATAAGCCACCGTTCTTTGGTGTTAGTGGATAGAACCAGGGTCATATGTTGGACCCGACGGAGAAAATTGGAGTTTAATGCGGCGTTTGTTAAAGTTTAAACCATATGAAACAACTCTGACGAAATTCACGTGACCATACCATTTCACGTTGCGCGCCGACGATTAAAGCCCAAGGTTCCCGACCTTTGATTGCATGCGAAGGGGGCTGGCCCCCTTTCGGGCCCTGCCCAAACCAAAAAGAAACTTTAAAATAAAGCTCCCGTGTAGAAATTTGCTGAATAATGAAGATTTATCCACTGAGATTATCCTGGTCACACATTAATTCGAATTCATGCATAACACATAACCTCTTCTACAATTGATCAACAATTTGCGGAAATAGAAATAGTCGCATGCGCACATAAACACAATATGTAATGGGGAGCTTATATTGAAACCCCCACTATTTGTATATTTTACTGGTAGAGATGCAAACAACTTCCAAGACAATACCTCATAACACTTCATGACTAACTCTCCATGTGAAATAGCAATCAACCAAATGCCTATTGAACCGAAAGTCATGGTTTCCAAACTCATCCACTTACCACCGCCTATCACAATCCAAGTTGGTTCAATGACATCCAAGTTCAAATATTTTTGGCTTCAATTGCGCAATCATCATTGGCAATCTCCTCCAATGCTTGTGCAAATCTCATGCACAACTGCTGTCGCAACTAATAGCAAACTCACCGTTTCATCTACCTCTTCCACTGGTCTCCACTAAACTGTCCATGCACTGTAGTGAATTGATGTGTTCTTGAGTTGAATAATGAGTTAATAATTATTGAATTAAATAATATTAATTCACTCCACTCATTACTAGTGTATTAGCCAGTTAAACTAAACACAACTAGTTCAACTAAGTTAAACCGAACACAACTCCACCAACTATCTCATCAACTCCACCAAACTCTGTCACTGAAGTCCTAACTGAAGTCAACCATGCATGAGCTCACCAAACCCCAAGGAATAGCATAATTCCTTCTGTTAGATGCATGGGCCACATCCGTAGCTCCAACTGAAGTGCTGTAAGAGAATAAACTGAAGTTTAGAGTCTAAATATTATTAAGGGCTAATAATATTTGACTGACCTATTTTTAGACAGGCAGTCTAAAAATAGACTTCGACCTGTATGTCTAAAAATAGAGGTCCATATATTTTTACCAACTCGACCAATCATCCAAGAATATCATACTACAACTCCTAGACCATGCTCCATATGTCTAAAAATAGACATAGTCTAAAAATAGACTTTGCGCCAAAAATAGCCTGCGGGCCCACTTAGTGAAGGCGACTTCATTTCACTAAGCTCCATCATCTTGTTGCATTTCCAACACTCCCTCTCAACAAGATATGGATTATCTGCAACCCCTATCCTGCCTCTGTGGTATTCGAATTTGCTCCTGGTGAGCGCCTTCGTCAAGATATCAGCATCCTGATCCTCCGTGGGAATGTATGAAAGTAACATGATTCTCCGTTGCACACAATCTCTGATATGATGGTACCTGATGTCGATGTGTTTGGATCTATCATGAAATACTGGATTAGTTGAGAGTTTAATGCAACTCTGGTTATCACAATAAATCACAGTAGGCTCCAAATGCGACCCGAACAATCCGACGAGGATCTTCCTCATCCAAATAGCCTCGCATGCAGCCAAGCTTGCTGCCATGTACTCGGCCTCTGCTGAACTGAGTGCCACAGATCTCTGCTTCCTGCTGTACCAGGAAACTGCTGTTGACCCGATACTGAAAACTCCTCCAGATGTGCTCTTTCGTTCCGTTGGGCTCCCTGCCCAATCTGCATCAGTGAAGCCGAAAAGCTTCGCTCCATCCTCCTGTCTGTACCATAGACCATATCCCGATGTGCCAGTAAGATAACGCAATACATGCTTGCCTACCTTCCAGAAGAGCTTGGTAGGCTTAACCATAGCTTGCGAAAGCTGGTTAACAGCATAGCATATATCGGGTCATGTATTGACCAGATACATAAGCGACCCCACCAACTGTCGATAGACAGTGGCATCCACTACCTCCGCTGAAATAGCATCCTCCTTCCTCCAACCACCAGGAAGAGGAGTGTCAATAGGCTTGAAGCCATGCATGTTGAACCTCTCCAGTATCTCCCAGGCATACTTACCCTAAGAAACAAACAGTCCTCCACTGTGCTGCCAAATCTCCAATCCCAGAAAATAATGAAGGAGGCCCAAGTCCTTCATCTCGAACTCTCTAGCAAGGTCCTCCTTGCATGAAAGTATCAACAACTCATCACCCGTCAAAATCAGATCATCTACATACAGTACAATGATCAGCAGCTTCCCCTCCACCAAAATCTGGTACAGGTTAGGATCCGCCTCACTCTTGGAGAATCCAAGCCTGGTGAAATAACTGTCTATCCGTGTGTACCAAGCACGAGGTGCTTGCTTCAGCCCGTACAGTGCTCTCTTGAGTCGGAAAACATGCGACTCACTGCTGAAGATCTCGAAACCTTCAGGCTGCTCTATGTACACCTCCTCCTCAATGACTCCGTTGAGGAACGCAGTCTTCACATCCATCTGATGGATGTGCCATCCCATCTGCGCTGAGAGAGCAAGGATCGTCCGTATGGAAGAGTACCTTGCGAAAGGTGCAAAGGTCTCCTCATAATCGATCCCCTCGATCTGTGAGAAGCCACAGGCGACAAATCTCGCCTTGTACTTCTCCACACTCCCGTCAGCCGCCTGCTTCACTTTGTAGATCCATCGCGAACCCACCACTGATTTCCCCTCTGGTCTTGGGAAAATCTCCCATGCACTGTTTCTGACGATCGAATCATATTCTTCGATCATGGCATCTACCCATGCGGGTTCCTCCACAGCTTCCTCAAAAGAGGATGGCTCCGTCACGACACATTGACTCATAAGAGCCATGTATCCAGTGTACCGATCCGGTGACTATCTCTGTCTGCGCTATGCTGTAGGTGGTCCTACAACCTTCTCTGCATCTCGAGCCAGTCGCTCAGCTTCTGTAGTGCGCTTGCGCCCTCTGATGGTTGGCGCTGCATGAGTGGTCTCTTCCACCTCATGAACTTCCTCTTGTGGCTGATCCACATCCGGAAGCTCCTCCTTAGGAACTAACAGCTCCTCATCTGCATGCAAGTGTAGCTCCCTCTCAAGCGAACACTGCATGGCTTTCTCCTCCTGAAATTTTATATCCCGTCGCACAACGGTCTTGCGACTGTCTGGCACATACACTCGATAGTTATGAGGTGTATCAGTGTACCCCACAAATATTCCAACTTCAGCAGTTGGATCCAGCTTCCTTCTCGCATCCTTCGTCACATGCATGTAGACAGGAGATCCGAAAATCCGCAAATGGGAAATATCAGGCCTCTTGCGAGAATAAGCCTCCTCTGGTGTACTCATGCCAAGAACCTTGTGAGGACAACGGTTCTGCACATACACTGCTGTATTGCATGCCTCAGCCCACAAGTGAAGGGGTAGGCCCTGATCATGCAACATCGCCCGTGCAGCACCCACGATCATTCTATTCTTCCGCTCAGCAACCCCGTTCTGCTGTGGGTTATGGGGTGCGATGAGCTCTCTCCGAATCCCTTCTGCGCTGCAAAAGTCCTTGAATTCAGTAGAGATGAATTCACCACCATTGTCGCTCCTAAGAGCCTTCACATGCTTCCTCGATTCCTTCTCAACCAGCGCCTTGAATTCACAGAAATTTGAATATGTCTCGCTCTTCTTCTGCATGAAGAAGATCCAGCACTTCCGAGAGAAATCATCAACAAAGATCACATAGTACTTGTGCTTTGCTGTCGAAGCTACTGAGAAAGGACCACACACGTCTGTGTGAACTCTCTCAAGGATCTTCGTGGCGCGACTATCCTTCTCGTGAAAGGTGGCTTTCACAAATTTTCCAAAGGTACACCCCTTGCACTGATCTGACTGCGCAAGAGTGCCCTTAGGAAGCCCAGTAGAAATCTGCTGCAGTATCTTCAAAGCTCCATGGTGAAGGTGGCCCAATCTCCTGTGCCACAGTTCGCCCTCATCATCCCGTCTCACCACTTCTCCCGCTTTGCATGCCATTGCTACGCAGCCATCTACTTGCAACTGATAAAGGTTCTTGACTCGAACCCCTATCTTCCGGGTCTCTCCAGTTGTCTTACTTCGCAGGAAAGCTTTTCCTTCGCTGAAGACCACATCATACCCTTTGTCTTCCAACATCGCCACAAAGATCAGGTTCTTCATCAATCCTGGAACATGCAAAACTTCCTTCAATATGAAAGGTTTACCAGACTCCCTCTCAAAGGAAATGGTACCGATACCAGTCGCACTGTATCTACCATCATCGCCCATATCGATGTGCACTCCAAGATCTTTTTCCTCCAGATCTGAAAACAGATCTCGATCTCCGGTCATGTGAAATGACGCACCACTGTCCAAGAACCATACTGATCCCATCACACTTGAAACCAAGCATGCGATCAGTGAAAAATCCAATTCGAATTGAGAAGCCAATGCCTCTCCCGCTGCAGATCCAGCAGCCTTCTTATTTTTCTTCTTCTGCGGACAATTTGTGGCATAGTGTCCGTGCTGGTGATAGTGAAAACACTTCACCTTGGACATGTCTTGCTTCTTTCCTTTCGCACCAGACTGAGAAGCTTTCTTGCTCTTCCCCTTCTTTGCTTTGGCAGCCAAAGTGCAATTTTCTTCATCAGATACCTTTGATGAAGATCCGTCCCTGGTAGTCCTCCTTATCTCCTCTTGCATGAGATCTGCCCAAAGTCGCTCCCATCCTGGCAACTTCTCCCGACCATTGACACTATCTTGATATGAATGCCAAGCCTTCGGAAGACCAAGGAGAGCCAGGTCTACCATGTCCTCTTCTTCGACAGTCACCCCCACACTTCCCAGCTCATCTCTGCATTGAGTGAACTTCGTGAGGTACTTGGCGATACTGTCGCCTTTCTCCATCTTAATGTTTCTAAGTTTATCTTTGAGCGCCAGCTTCCTTTGGTCGCTCTTACTATGGAATAGATCTGTCAAAGCTTTCCACATCAAGTATGGAGAAGCTTTTCCATGCAGGCTAGATACAATGTGATCCTTCACGCCCTCCAACAGAATCCTTCGACATTTCGCCATCTTCTTTTGCCAAGCCTCGACTTCAGCAGGATCAGTGGGCTTTTGGACATCCGTATCTACGAACTCCTTCAGTCCATTATCTTCTAATACTACCTCCATCCGATCTTTCCATGCAACATAATTCGAACTGCCTTCAAGAGCATATTCGAGTCGCAAACCATTGAAAGACATTTCAACTCCGGCACCAAGAAAACAAACTACTGCAAAATTCGAATTCCAAACTCAAAAACTCAACTGCTTCTGGATCTGTGAGAACAAATTATTTCTATCACAGAGATCGACTGTAAGGGCATTTACTGGATATATCACCTTTCAGAGAAAGGATGGATCCAGAGGCTACCTGGCCCGTTACAGACTCTGTCTACCGAAATAATATTGTAATCACTGCAATAGATCCCGATGATTAATTCGCTCTGATACCATGTAGAAATTTGTTGAATAATGAAGATTTATCCACCGAGATTATCCTGATCACATACTAATTCGAATTCATATGCAACACATAATCTCTTCTACAATCAATCATCAATTTGCGGAAATAGAAACAGTCGCATGCGCACATAAACACAATATGTAATGGGGAAAGATTATAGCTGAAAACCCCTAGCTATTTGTATATTATAATAGAAGAGAAACATGTAACAATCTCAGTACAATACTCCTCACAAGTACTCAGTACTGTCTCCAAAAGTTACACACAAACTAGCTCAGTTTTGAACAAGTCACAGGTTCAAAACTCATCCACTAATTGCCTGCCTCTATTGCGCAATCCAAGTTGGTTCAATGAGAGATCCAAGTTCAAATATCCTTGGCTTCAACTACGCAATCATCATTGGCAATCTCCTCCAATGCTTGTGCAAATCTCATGCACAACTGTTGTCGCAACTAATAGCAAACTCACCCTTTCATCTACCTCTTCCACTGGTCTCCACTGAACTGTCCATGCACCGTAGTGAACTGATGTGTTCTTGAGTTGAATAATGAGTTAATAATTAGTGAATTAAATAATATTTAATTCACTCCACTCATTACTAGTGTATTAGCTAGTTAAACTAAACACAACTAGTTCAACTAAGTTAAACCGAACACAACTCCACCAACTGTCTCATCAACTCCACCAAACTCTGCCACTGAAGTCCTAACTGAAGTCAACCATGCATGAGCTCACCAAACCCCAAGGAATAGCATAATTCCTTCTGTCATATGCATGGGCCACATCCGTAGCTCCAACTGAAGTGATGTAAGAGAATAAACTGAAGTTTAGAGTCCAAATATTATTAAGGGCTAATAATATTTGACTGACCTATTTTTAGACAGGCAGTCTAAAAATAGACTTCGACTTGTATGTCTAAAAATAGAGGTCCATCTATTTTTACCAACTCGACCAATCATCCAAGAATAGCATACTGTAACTCCTAGACCATGCTCCATATGTCTAAAAATAGACATAGTCTAAAAATAGACTTTGCGCCAAAAATAGCCTGCGGGCCCACTTAGTGAAGGCGACTTCATTTCACTAAGTTCCATCATCTTGTTGCATTTTCAACATCCCGCG
>JAXQQM020059448.1:0-23291 GCA_034641835.2 Pinus albicaulis | reverse complement strand
AGCAGTGTTGTGAACATCTTGATAACATCTCGATTTTATCTTAAAATGACGATTTTTTGGCCTAGCCGATGTTTGCCGATTTTTATTGACATGCTTATGGTATCTCAATTTTGCCGATGTTTGTCAATTTTTACCGATATTTTCTTGATTTTTACGATTTTTTGGTTTTTCAGACCCTTGTCGATTTTATCACGACGTCGATGCTCGCAACATTGATAGAAAGTAAATTATTTTGCAAACCTGGTACACATATAATGTTGTTGAGATGAACGTTTCCTCCATTCTCCAGCTCCAGGGAGGTTGATCCAATTGCTCTTACAGAATAGCTCTTCTTGTCACCAAGTTCAACGGAGTAGGAAGATTTTCCTCTTGATAAGGTCTTTAGTGGCCATCAATGAAAGTTACATAATATAGATCACCTCCAAGAGACTTTGTAGACATAGGACCATAGACATCAGAGTGAATGAGATCCAGGATCTCTTTTTATCTTGAAGCACTACTTCCAAATGATTTCTTAATAGTTTTACCTAATGCACATCCCTTGCACACTCCTTCATGATCCTCCTTAAGTTCAAGGATGCCATTCACCATTGAATCTAGAGTTGGTAATATTTTGTAGTGAAGGTGTCCTAACCTTCTATGCCAAAGTTCACATGGATTTACTTCAATGTGAACCATTGCTTGAGAGAGAGGTGTCAGTAACCTGTAGAGTCTTCCTTCACAAATCCAAATGATTTTTGCATCGTCGATGCTATAGCCTTTATCCCACACCATAACCTTTCCATCTATAAAAGTGATTCTATCTTCGTTATCTTCTAAACATGAATTAGAAAGTAAATTCTTTTGCAAACCTCGTACAAATATAATGTTGTTGAGATGAATGTTTCCTCCATTCTCCAGCTCCAACGAGGTTGCTCCAATGCCTCTTACAGGATAGCTCTTTTTGTCACTTAGTTTAACGGAGTAGGAAGATTTTCCTCTTGATAAGGTCTTTAGTTGTTTGTGCTCACTTGTCGTATGTCTGGATGCTCTACTGTCGATTACCCATATATTTTCATCTTCAAACGTACGTGTTGAGAATAACCCTTTGTCCTTTGTAGAAGTCTTGGTCATGCGATTCTTGATAGATGATATGAGATTCCAGAATGCTTTGATGCCTTGCTTGAGATGAACATATGTCTGGATGCTCCACTGTCGATTACCCATATTTTCATCTTCAAACGTACCTGTAAGTGCTGATAATAACCCTTTGTCCTTTGTAGAAGTCTTGGTCATGCGATTCTTGATAGATGATATGAGATTCCAAAATGCTTTGATGCCTTGCTTGAGATGACTTGCCACCATAGAAAACTTCTTCAATGATTTCTTTAAGGATGTAGTGATCTTCATCACGCCCTTAGCCAACCTTAGCTTTGATACCATGTTGAGAAATCTATAGGGCTAAAATTAGGATGATTTCTTTTAAAGTTGATAACTACTTGTGATGTATTATTACTTTTTCTTGATTATTAGCTTCTTCTCTTATTATTATGTTGTTCTTATCATCAAACAACTACCAAAACAAGAAGATTAACAATGCACAAAAGCACAAGATGTAGGCTGCAAGCCAGGGCCAAAAAATCTCCACTTGAGAGGAAACCACACAAATCTCCTCTTCTTATAGATTCTTCAAATGACAAATTCAAATACCTCTAGACCAATACCAGTGCCCTTCCAAGACCAAGCTAGACCTTCCTGATGAAGTGCTTCTTCTATCCAAGTCAAACCCATTCAAATCTCTCCCAATTGCACAACTTCGTCCCCCAACTACAAAATTTCGGCCTCTATTGCAGGTCTGAAATTTTTGGCACCAGCGACAGATACTGCGTCCACACATGTGAGCAATTCTAGGGCTTCCAAGGCTTCCTTTGACCGTTGCTTGGGTTGCTTCTCCTTCTAGGGCTTCCAAGGCTTCCTTTGATCGTCGCTTGGGTTGCTTCTCCTTCTAGGGCTTGTAGGTGACCTAATAGTCCTTTCTTTGACCTTCTTTCTGCAATTTTCTCAACCTCGACTTTGTAGTTGCAAAACCCTAGCCTTCCTTTCACATGTGTGAGAAAGAGAGAGAGAAATAACCCAAACACTTTGTCCTTCGTCCTTCTATCCTTCTTCACTTGCCTTTCTTCTGCTTCTCCTTTGCTTAGATGATGAGAAGTGATTGAGTGTCCATAGGAGGTCGAGTTACCTCCTGTATATAGGCTTCCAAGGAGGACGACATGCCCTAATGAGGCCGACTTCTTAGCTGCTAGGCCGACTTGGTCTTAGAGGGTATTTTGACAGTTTTAAATACAAAAATAATTCTTTTCACATGTTACAATGTGCCCAATGTGGTCTTCTTCGTATGACAATGACTCTATTGATTTATTGACACTAGGACAAATCCTAGAAGCACTCAATGGTGTTGAAAAATGTGTAACTAGGTTCGGGCTTCATAAATATGAAATGTACTTTTGAGTCTTGTATATTGTAAAATGAAAGAAAATTATTATTATTGTTTTTGTAGATGGGTTTCATGCTCAAGGTCTTTTATTTTAGAGGTCAAGCACCCATTGAGTTCTTCTAGGGTTTGTCCTAGGGTCAAGATGTCAATAAAGTTGTTGTCATATGAAGAAGACCCCATCAGGCACATTGTAACTTGTAAAAAGAATTATTTTTGTATTTAAAAGTGTAAAAATACCCTCCAAGACCAGGTTGGCCTGGCAGCTAAAAGTAGGCCTCAATTAGGGCACTTCGTCCACCTTGTAAGCCTATATATAGGAGGGAACTCAACCTCCTATGGGCATCATTCATCCTCTCATCATTCAAGCGAAGGAGAAGAAGAAGGGCAACGAAGAAGGAAGGACAAGGTACAAGTGTTTGGGTTACTTTCTCTCTCTCTTTCCACACGTGCGAAGGAAGGAGGCTAGGGTTTTGTTGCTGCAAGATCGAACTTGGAGAAATTGTAGAAAGAAGGTCGAAGGAAGGCCTACTAGGTCATCTTCAAGTCCTAAAAGAAAGAGAAACTCAAGCGAAGGTCAGAGGAAGCCTTGGAAGCCCTAAATATGCTCCCACGTGTGGAGGCAACAACTGTTGTAGGGGCTGAAAATTTCAGACCTACAAGTAGACGCTGAAATTCTGTAGCTGGGGGTCGAAGTTGTGCTGCTAGAAGAGATTTGACTAGGTTTGACTTGAACAAGGGAAGCACATCATCTAGAAGTTTGGATTTGGTCTTGGAAGGGTATTGGTCTTGGTCTAGAGGTCTTGGAATTCGTCATTTGAAGAATCTATAAGAAGAGAAGAGATTTGTGGGTTTTCCTCTCAAGTGGAGATGTTTTGTCCCTGGCTTGCAGCCTATATTCTATGTTTCTATGTACTGTTGATCTTTTTGTTTTGGTAGATGTTTGATGATAATAATAACATAATACTAAGAGAAGAAGCTAATAGGTAAGAAAAAGTAAAAATACATCACAAACAATTATAAAGTTTGAGAGATCATCTTAACTATAGCTCTATAAATTTCTCAACATGGTATCAGAGTTATGGTTGGCTAAGGGCATGATGAAGATCACTACTTCCTTGAAGAAGTCTTTAGAGAAGTGTTCTATGGTAGCAAGTCATCTCAAGAAAGGTATCAAGGCATTGTGGAATCTCCTATTATCCATTAAGAGTAGTATGACCAAGACTTCTACAAAGGACGAAGGGTTATTCTCAACACTTACTCACACATTTGAAGATGATAATATTTGGGTAATTGACTATGGAGCATCGAGACCATATAACCGGTGAGCACAAGCAACTAAAGACCTTATCAAGAGGAAAATATTGTTACTCCGTTGAGCTTGGTTACAAGAAGAGCTATCATGTAAGTTGAATTGGATCAACTTCGTTGGAGCTAGAGCATGGAGGAAATATTCATCTCAACAACATCCTATTTGTTCTAGGTTTGCAAAAGAATCTACTTTCTATTTCATGTCTAGAAGATAAGGGAGATAGAGTCACTTTTATAGATGGAAAGGCTGTATTAGGGGATAAAAACTCTAGCATTGAAAGTGAAAAGATGATTAGGATTTGTGAAGGAAGACTCTACAAATCGCTAACTCCTCTCTCTCAAGCTTTGGTTCACATTGAAGTAAGTCCATGTGAGCTTCGGCATAGAAGGTTTGGCCACCTTCACTACAAAATATTACCAACTGTAAATGCAATGGTGAATGCCATCCTTGAACTCAAGGAAGATCATGAAGGAGTATGCAAGGGATGTGCATTGGGTAAAGAAATTCTGGATCTCATTCTTTCTGATGTCTGTGGTCCTATGTCTACAAAGTCTCTTGGAGGTCATCTATATTATGTGACATTCATTGATCACCATTTAAGGAAAACTTGGGTTTATTTGCTGAAATCCAAGGATGAAGTATTCAAAAAATTTCAAGAATTCAAAGCTGAAGTGGAGAACCTTACAGAAAGAAGAATAAAGATACTAAGGTCCGACAATGGAGGAGAATACACTTCAAAGGAAATCAGAAATTTCTGTAAGGACGCTGGGATTAAGAGGGAGTCGATGGTCCCATTTAATCCCGAACAAAATGGAGTTGCAAAACGAAAGAATCGATCTATTGAAGGAAATGTAAGAGCCATGTTACATGATCAAGATTTTCCAAAATTTTTGTGGGGTGAAGCAACAAAGACAACTGCATATATTCAAAATCGAAGTCATCACAAATCACTAGACAACATGACTCCTGAAGAAGCATTCATAGGGAAGAAACCAAGCGTAGACGATCTTAGAATATTTGGCTATCATGGCTATATTCACATTCCTAAGGATAAGAGAAAGAAGTTGGATCCTACAAGCATGAATGGAACATTTTTTGGCTATAGTAATACTTCAAAGGCATATAGGATCAGGAGGACATCGAATAGAAGTTACTCGAGATGTGATATTTGATGAAACTATTGCATGTAAGAAATTGTAATATTCCTCGCTAATTGGAATATTAATTTGGATCAATTTTGCCGACTATAGTTAAATTATAAATAAAAGTGAGTAGAGCGTGGACTCACTTGAGCGTGTGGAGGCAAGCACGCGGCTGAGTTGGTAGCGTGGGGCCAAGAGAGGCTATGTCGGAGATGATGGGCCTAGGGTTTGAGAGAAAGGCCAACGTTATAAATGGAGGAGAGCCTCCTCATTTTGGGGCATTCAAAATTATGCATTTGAAGTTTGTCATTACAACTTTGAGCACGCTGGCTACTTAGCCTGTCTACAGCACTGTTTAGTGCATTGAGTGTCTCCATTTGGAGATCTCACCCTCAGCCCCAGGGGACTTTGAGTGCCTGCTTGGGTGAGGTTGTCCCATCAACATTTTGCAGGAGGATTGAGTTGCGACGTTTGTGGAGGAGTATTGCATCTATTGACTGTGCAGTCCTAAGAGGGAGGACACAGTCCATATTGGGGAAGCTCCAGTGTGGTATTCCGTTGGAGGATTTTGGTCACGAGATTGAGTAGGGGGAGAGCCCGTGCCTACTGGAGTATTTTGGTTGAGCGGGAGGTCATATTTTCAAGGATTCCAGCCAGTCCCAGCATGACCCTTGGGAGGATGGTGTAGATCCTCACGGGAGGTACTTTCGGGCAGCTACATGGTAGTTTCCAATAACTGGGACACAGATCAGAGAAAAACCATTCCGGCGGCATTCTGAAAGTATCTCTTAACTTGCCTTGTGAAGGTTTAGGTGCCATCATTCTGAGCACCTATTGTATTCACTTACATTTCTCAAGATAATAAAATGGCTCAGCATTCTCTATGCTTTTCTTGAGTATTTGTTACATATTCTATATATGCTATTGTATGCTTGCACTACAGTTATTTCTCTCTCTTTGAGCATTCCAGTTACTATACCACTTGTTATGTTTCCCCATACTCTTAGACAGAGTCTGGAATGGGCCAGGTAGCCTCCAAATCTCATTCCCTTCTCAGAGGTGAAATATCTAGTAAACACTCTCCTAGTCCATCTCTAGTTGGATTTTGCATGTGTTTGAGAGATATCCTAAAATGGGATATTACAGTGGTATCAGAGCATAGCCCTGGCTCAGCTTGTGGAGCTAGTTTTATATGACACCGAGAGAGAAACCCTACTTCTACCACAGAGGTAGGAAGTACAGAGATCTTGAGCGTAGGTTGGAGAACACCTACGGAGAGGGGGACTGCGTTCGAGTGGTGGAAACAGAATAGGAGAAGGTTGTGGTAGACGCAGAGCAGGGAGAGCCGATGGTGGATGATAGTGATGCAAAACGGTTTGGGGAAGCACTCCTCAAATCAGTGTAGGATCTAGTGAGGCAGATAGAGATGATGGGTCAGAGGTTCACTGTTGTGGAGGCTAGACAACGTGAAACCCCAAGGGGTTTCCAGGTTGGTGAGGGGTCGGGAACATCCCACCATTTGTAGGGGCAGGTTGCCACTCCGCACTAGGCATCACATGCCCCCACTCGTTCCACTATGCCCACTTTTCTAAGTGCAGACACTGGGGCATGAGCACAGGAGGAGTAAGAGCTTGACCACATAGGTGGTTATTTTTATGAGTACCAGACATATGGGCAGGAGTTCAGGGATGCTCTTTTATTCAGAGACTTTGTTCAGCTCAAGCGGGACAGTAGACCCCGCGACTATCACAGAGGGCACCGGCATTATCATGAAGGAGACACGCAGCATATAGCGAGCCAATTCCATTTTCCTACGTTTGATGGTTCATAAAACAGTTTAGCAAAGTCTTGGGTGGAGAAGCTAGACATATATTTCCAGCTGAACCAGATGGTGGAGACGAAGGCCATCAAGGTGGCCATGCTACATTTGGATGGTGAGGCCCAGGATTGGTGGTTCCATGGGATGGTGACACTTGGGAATTCGATAGTGACCACATATGTCGAGTTCACCGAGAGACTGATAGAGAGATTTGACTGAAGGTATCTGGAGGAGCATTTCATTGAGCTGAAAAGGCTCAAACATACTGGGAGCCTCGAGACATACATTACAGATTTATTGAGGCTTTTAATGATGGTGCCTGATCTATCTGTGGCACAAATGATATTTACATTCATTGAGGGGTTAGCAGAGCTGCTTTGAGGATTGGTCAGATCCACCAGACCATCCACACTCCAAGATGCAGTTGGCAGGACCCAGGATTTGCAGGATGCCTTACCCAGGACTAGGACACCTTACCCCCACAGACAGGCTTTCCGGCCAAAAGGGAAGGATGTGAGGATTATGCCTCCTAAGGGGAATCCAAGTAGGGGACAGCTAGATGATGATGCCTGGAGGGAGTTGAAGAAGAAGCGGTTGTGCTTTACCTGTCAGGAGCCGTGGGCACTAGGACATAGATGTGCTGCTGGCAAAAAAAATTTTATAGAGGTCTTCTCCAAGAGCAGTTGGGGAGAGCATGAGTATGAGGATGGGGAGGCAGAATACAGTCAGAAAACACAGGATGATTTGCCACCTCCACCTCTAGGAGCAAGAGGTGCAGCTTTCACACCCACATGGGGGACCCTTGCAGCATTACGACGAGTAGCCAAGTCTTTGACACTGCGTGTCTGAGGGATAGTACATGGGCAATGAGTTTTAGTTCTGGTAGAAATTGGGGCAACCCACAACTTCATCGATGCACAGATGGTTGAGCAGAGAGGCATACAGACAGAGAAATTCGATGGATTTTTAGTATTGGTCTGAGGAGATTAGATGATGCAGTGTGCCCAATATGTTCCAGAGCTGGAAGTGACTATGGGTACCTACACAGTGACCGACCACTTTTTCATGGTCAACATACCAGATACCAATGTGGTATTGGGTGTGTAGTGGCTGATCACTCTAGGGAAGGTGACCACGGATTAGGAGGCCTTCGAGATGGAGTAGGATGATAAGAAGACTGGGAAGAATGAGAAGATACGTGGGATGCACACTTACCCACCCCAAATTGTTTCAGCTCACCGGATGGAGGCATACATCCAAAAGGGAGACATAGAATGGGTAGTAGAGCTACGTGCATCAGATGCAGGGACTACCGGGAAAATAGTTCATCCTGATATACAGGCCATCCTTGACAGGTATGACATGGTGTTTGGGGATATACCACTAGGCCGGCCACAAGATCAGGGGTTTGGGCACACTATTGAGCTAGAGCAGGGCATCGTGCCATTATTAACACACCCTATAGGCACCCTAATGCCTATCGAGATGAGATTGAGCAGGCCATCCAGGAGTTTTTGGCTCTTGGACACATTCGACCAAGCACCAACCCTTTTTCTTCTTCTGTGGTGTTGGTTAAGAATAAGGACGACACATTAAGAATGTGCATTGATTACATAGCCCTGAACAAAAAGACCCTGAAGAACAGGTATCCTATACCGAGGATTGATGAGATAATGGATGAGTTGAGGGGAGCACATTTCTTCTCAAAGATTGATTTGAGATCTAGGTACCACTAGATTCGCGTGAGGGAGAAAGGCGTTCCCAAGACCGCTTTCAGGTGCCATTATGGCCACTTTGAGTTCTTGGTTATGCCTTTTGGGCTAACCAACGCCCCAGCCACTTTCCAGTCTTGCATGAACCATATCCTCCGCAATCATCTGAGGAAGTTTCTGTTGGTATTTTTTGATGATATACTGATATATAGCAGGACTTGGGAGGAGCATCTCTAGCACATTGAGGCCATGCTACATACCTTGGAATAGCAATAGTTTTATGCTAAACTCTCCAAGTGTGAGTTTGGGTTGACGGAGATGTTGTATTTGGGAGACATCATAGAAGTGGATGGAGTGAGGGTCCACGAGGAGAAGATCAGGGCCATCAGAGATTGGCCAGAGCCAAGAAACATAATGGAACTTCGAGGATTTGTTGGCATCTACACATATTACAGGAAGTTCGTCAAGAGTTTCTCTCAGTTCGCTACACCCCTTATAGATTTGATTAAAAAGGGGGCATTTAGCTGGACATATACAGTGCAACTGGCCTTTGACAGGCTTAAAGAGGTTATGAGCAGTTGCCCAGTGGTTGTGTTGCCAGATTTCATGCAACCTTTTGTTTTGGAGTGTGATGCATCGGGAGAAGGGATCGGCGCAGTTTTCATGCAGGGAGGCCACCCCATAGCCTATGAGAGCCGGAAGCTCCTTCCCCATGTTGTTTGTCCTATATATGAAGAGAATCTTTGGCCATTATGCATCGGGCCAGCCCAGGCCCGACGTTACCTGGTAGGTAACGGGTTTAGGGTGAGGGCCAGTCACAACACGACTCGGGTTAGTTTGGAGCGAGAAAACGAAGCTACGGGAGAGGCGGCGAGAAGTGGATCAAAAAATCCGGGGCTTGCAGTTTTGTCGTTTAGTATGTCAAGGGAAGAAAAACGTGGTGGTAGTCACCCATTATACTGGCCACGTTGTCTCTAATGATTTTGGATGAAGATTGGAGGCTCGAAATTTTGGTTGAAGAGTACTCCCGAGACTGAGTTTTCTTGTGAGGTTCGGAGGATGGTCGGGTGGCGGGGAACGATGAGTATAGGGTGATAGATGAGATCATGTTTATTACGAATGGGGCCCCATGTTGGGCTCTAAACAAGAGATACCAGACCTGCGTTCCTGATGGTTGGTGCAGGGGTTTACCAAAACCTACAGGACCATCAAGGAGAGGTTCTCGTGGAAGGGCCTCAAGGAGGACGTACTCCAGCATGTTAGGGAGTGCGAAGTTTGCCAGCGCAACAAGGGAGAGATGAACCATCCAACAGGATTGTTGCAGCCTCTTCCCATTCCAGAGGGGAAATGGGAGAGTATTTCGATGGATTTCATCACAGGGTTGCCCGTAGTGCAGGGCAAGGATTGTATATTTGTCGTCGTTGATCGACTGACAAAATATGCACATTTTTTCGCCATATCCGCACACTATATAGCAGCACAGGTGGCAGAGTTGTTCTTCCGGGACATCTTTAGGTTGCATGGTCTTCCCAAATCCATTGTCAGTGACAGGGACAGTCGCTTCATGGGTGGATTTTGGCAGGAGCTTTTCCGATTGGTAGGGACGGAATTGACACCAAGTACCAGCTACCACCCACAGACAGATGGACAGACGGAGATAGTTAACAAGTGGCTGGAAGGCTACTTGCGAAATTATGTCAGTGGGCAGCAGAGAGCGTGGCTGAAGTGGATGCACCTAGGAGAGTATTGCTACAACACCACACATCACATGTCTATTGGTATGTCTCCGTTTTATGCACTGTATGGCTATCATGCTTTGTCTTTCGTTGACGTGATGTTTGGTGCCAGCAAGGCTCTGAGAGCCAAGGATTGGATCCAAGAGAGTCAGGACATCCTCCGAGCTCTCAAGGATAACATGGCTACTGCACAGAATCAACAGAAGCTGTATGCCGACAAGGGTCGGGTGGAGAGACAGTTCGAGGTAGGGGATTTGGTCTACCTACGCTTCAGCGATACCGACAGTCGACTCTGAAGCAGAAGGGGGCTGAAAAGCTTAAGCCCCGCTTTTATGAACCATACAGGGTGATACGCAGGGTTGGACAAGTTGCCTATGAATTGGAGCTGCCCCAAGGCAGCAAGATTCATAATATTTTCCATGTATCATGCCTGAAGAAGGCTTTG
Source organism: Pinus albicaulis (assembly GCA_034641835.2). Taxonomy (NCBI): domain Eukaryota; kingdom Viridiplantae; phylum Streptophyta; class Pinopsida; order Pinales; family Pinaceae; genus Pinus; species Pinus albicaulis. The sequence goes on along the minus strand of JAXQQM020059448.1, from coordinate 12,652 downwards.
GGACCGCAGGTGACAGTGACGGAGGAGCTTCCGCCCACAGATGATGAAGGGCATTTGGTGCTACAGCTGGAAGCCATCATTGATGTCAGAGAGAGGGCACCAGATAGTAAAACGAAGAATTTTTCAATAGGAAGAATCGTCGGGATGAAGAAACTAGGTTTGGGAGAGTAAAAAGATCTTTGCAAACATCCATCACTACAGTTGCTTGGGGTCAAGCAACATTTTGTCGGGGGAGACTGTAATATTCCCAATTAGTGATAGCTAATTGGAATATTAATTTGGATCCATTTTTCCGACTATAGTTAAATTATAAATAAAAAGTGAGTAGAGAGGGGACTCACTAGAGCGCGTGGAGGCAAGCACATGGGCTGAGTTGGCAGCGTGGGGCCAAGAGAGGCTACGTTGGAGATAATGGGCCTAGGGTTTGAGAGAAAGGCCAACGTTATAAAAGGAGGAGAGCCTCCTCATTTTGGGGCATTCAAGTTTATGAATTTGAAGCTAGTCATTACGACTTTGAGCACGTTGGTTGTTTAACCTGTCTGAAGCATTGTTTAGTGCGTCAAGTGTCTCCGTTCGGAGATCTCACCCTCAGCCTCGAGAGACTTCGAGTGCTCGCTCGAGTGAGGCATTCCCATCAATATTTTGTAGGAGGATCGAGCTGCGACATTTTTGGAGGAGTATTGCGCCTATTGACTGCGCAGTCCTGAGAGGGAGGACGAAGTCCATATTGGAGAAGCTCCGGTGTGGTATCCTGTTGGAGGATTTTGGTCAAGAGATTGAGCAGGGGGACAACTTGTGCCTATTGGAGTCTTTGGTTGAGTGGGAGGTCATATTCTCGAAGATTCCAGTCAGTCTCAGCGTGACCCTTGGGAGGATAGCGTAGGTCCTCGAGGGTGGTATTTTCGGGCAGCTACACAGTAGTTTCTAGTAGCTTAAACGCATAACAACCATTTTAGCAGCATTCTAAGAGTGCTTCTTAACTTGCCTTGTGCAGGTTTCGGTGCCATCACTCTGATCACCATCTGTACTCACTGATATTTCTCAATATAATAAAATGGCTCAACATTCTCTTTGCATTTCTTGAGTATATGTTCGTGTTCTATATATATATGCTATTGTATGCTTTCACTACAGTTATTTTTCTCCTTGAGCTTTTCAATACTATACCACTTGGTGTGTTTTCCCCATACTCTTAGACAGAGTCTGGAAAGGGCCAGATAGCCTCCAGATCTCACCCTCTTTTCAGAGGTGAAATATCTGGTAAATTCCCTCCCAGTCCATCTCTGGTTGGAGTTTGCTTGTGTTTTAGAGATATCATGAAATAGATATTACAAACAACATAGAGAATCATTTCCAGTAGGAAAGCCTATAAGGAAAAAACCACCTTTGGAGATTGTCCACTCAGATTTATGTGGACCAATGCAAACACCATCAATTGGTGGCAGCCATTATATCTTGACCTTCATAGATGACTACACGAGGAAGACATGGGTCTACTTCTTAAAACAGAAAAGTGAAGTGTTTGACCACTTCCACCACTACAAAGCTCTTGTTGAGAAGCAAAGTGGACACTACATCAAAGTGTTGAGGACTGATAGAGGTGGAGAATATATCTCAAGTGACTTCCTACCTTTTTGTAGGGAGCATGGAATTCACAAGAAGTTTACAACAAGGTATACACCTCAGCAAAATGGTGTCACAGAAAGAAAGAATAGGATCATCATGGAAATGGCAAGGAGTATGTTGAGGGCAAAGCATTTGCCAAATTATTATTGGGTTGAAGCTCTCGCTTGTGCAACATGTATTGTTAATATGTTTCCAACCAAAAGTGTTATGAATATTGTTCCTGAAGAGGCATGGAGTGGAAGAAAGCAATATGTCACTCACATGAGAGTGTTTGAATGTGTGGCATATGCACATGTCCCAGATGAGTTGAGGAAGAAGTTGGACAACAAGGGGGGGGGAATGTATAGTGATGAATCCAAGGCATACAAGCTCTACAATCCATCAACCAAGAAGGTAATAATCAACAGAGATGCTCAATTCATAGAAGAGGAAGCATGGGATTGAAGTTTAGAGAAGATAGTTAATGTGAAGACATGTGTGTCACATGAAGACAAAGAGGAATTGACCGCAACAAGTAATTCCTCTATTGGTAATATGATGTAGAGTGTTGTCCTTGATGGCAACCCACTTGATGAAGATGATGGCAACCTACTTAATGAAGTTGTTCTTGATGCTTGATGAGTTTATTAATGATATAAATCTGATGTTCTACAAGTAGCTCAGAAGTACCAGAGAAATAAATATCAGTAAGGGCCAGAACAATGATGAAAAGTGTGTGACACAAAGCATACGCGGGTTTGTTTAGGAGAAGTAGCGTATGCACGCGGAAAAGTACGTGCCAAGTCGCGTATGCTCAAATGCGCTCTAAATGTGTAAAACTAGGGGTTACTACCATGGTATTGACCCATTGTATTGAGCGCTGGATTGTCTATTTGATCCCGTCCAGGAATACCATCGGAAGTGGTATGGTTTTGGCTCATGGTATTGACAAAGGCTAAATCTATATAAGGAGAAGAAAATCATTGTGCAAAGGGTGTGCAAGATGTCTGGGTTTTAATGAATACTTCTCTTTGAAGTATATCTGTATGGAATGGGTAACAGTTGAATGATAGATCTGAATTCATAATGCACCAGTGAAGAAAATGATGAAGAGGGATCTCTAGATCTGAAATGTATCTTCTAGATCTGTTTATGGAATGTTTAGATCTGAGATGAGGCGAACATGTTTCTGAAGTGAAGGGTAAAATCTGAGCTATGCATCTGTTCTGAAGAATTGTGCTGACCTAAAATGTCTGAAGATATATACGCAAGTTTGTAACAGAGTAAGCGCGTATATACGCAGGTTGGATTAAGAGAAAGCGCGTATGGGTTGTGAAATTAGTTCTGTAATATGTGCAGATGTATACGCGGGTTTATATACATGAAAGCGCGTATATACGCCATATCAGTGAAAGGAAAGCGCGTATGAAAACTAGGGTTTGCTGAAGTATGTGGTATGAAATGTCTGATCTGTTCTGCTGTATTACTGCTATCTGTATATGATGTATTCATACAGATCTGGGTTTTCTGAATATTGATTATGTTTCTGACTATGTTGAGAAAAGATCAAGTTGTTGATTGATTGGTTGATGATTCATTGAATGAATTGATAAGGGTATAAGTTTCAGTTTGATGTATGATTGAGCTTAAATGTGTGGAGTGGGTCCAGTTTGAAAATATGATGAAAAGTGGCCTGCAAGTTGTGATCTATTGAAGATATTGGATCCAATGTGAAAATTGATGAAACGTGGTCCATAGTGGTGCTGAGGGTCGAAGCCTTCAGTCAGGGGGTTGTAGCTCCCTTCCAAGTGAGGCTGGTAAAGGAGAAGGTTGTAGCCTTTTGCAGGTGGGTGCCTGCGTGCTGGTATGAGTCTGCACTAATACATGGTTGTAACATGTTTTCTATATATAATAAATATTGAAGACTGAGACGACGGCAGCGGTGGTTTTCTCCCGACTTGGGTTTCCACCTTAAATCCTGGTGTTCTTGTGTGATGCTTATGTGTGATGGTTTATTCTGTTATTACTGCACATGCTTATTGTTATCTAATCATCAGAAGAATGAATGTTGCATAGATCTAAGTAAAGAATTAATGGCATAATAAGATCTCTGTGTATACGTGAGTTCTATAAAGGATATCCACGTGTATATGCTAGTTGGCTTCAGAAAAGTAGCGTATGGGTTTTTAGAGAATGAAAAAGTAAAAGTTTGAGTAAGTCCTAAATACTGATTCACCCCCCCCCCCCCTCTCAGTATTTTTCCCAACATCCTCAACGATGACTCCTCCTTCACCTATAAAAGCTCAACAAAGTAGTCAACAATTGACACCACAAACAAATAATAGGACAATGTTGCGAAACCAACCAAGTGCTTCTCCAAGCACACCACAAAGATCTGCAATTCCATCTACATCAAGCGCAATACCAAGTGACGTGTCAAGACCATGTTCCACAAGAATAACAAGACCAAAATTCAAAAATTTAAATGAAATTTATGAGCAAGATGAAGCTCATAATCGTGTTGGTCCAAATCATTTATTTGCATTGTTTTGTCATGTAGATGACCCAATTTATTTTGAGGATCCAATCAAAGAAGAGAAATGGGTTGAGGCAATGGATGAAGAAATATGAGCAATAGAAAATAATGACACATGGGAATTAGTGGACCTTCCACAAGATAAAGAAGTCATTGGAGTGACTTGGGTCTATAAGCCCAAGAGCAGCATTGAAGGCAAGATTGAAAGGCATAAAGCAAGGCTAGTTGTCAAAGGTTATAAGTAGCAACATGGAAGAGACTATGCAAAAACATTTGCACCAGTTGCAAGGATGGAGACAATGCGTAGAATGTTGTTGATTCCACATAGTATAAATGGAAAGTGTATCAAATGAATGTAAAATCAATGTTCTTGAATGGAGTGTTGAAAGAGGAGTTATGTGTTACGCAACCTCTTGGTTATGAGATAGAAGGCCAAGAAGTGAAGGTGTGTCGGTTGCAAAAAGCTCTTTATGGGATGAAGCAAGCACTGTGTGCATGGTATAATAGGGTATATGCTTACTTGATGGACAATGGGTTTGAAAAATGTGACGGTGAACCTACTCTCCACATCAAAGAAAGTGACAGTAAGCTTCTTATTGTCGTTTTGTATGTAGATTATTTTATTTTTATAGGGAGTGATGATTTCATCATCGTTGATTTCAAAGCATTCATAAAAAGTGAGCTTGAAATGAATAACTTGGGGTTGTTAAAATATTTCTTGGGCATAGAATTGAATCAAACAAAAAATGACATTTTTATCTCTCAAGCAAAGTATGTTGCGAACATTTTAGAGAGGTTTAATATGTAGAACAACAAGCCATCACCAACTCCAAATATAATGGGGTTGAAGTTGAGCAAGGAATATTGTAGCAGCAATGTCAATCTGATATTATACAAAGGCATGGTGGGAAACCTAATGTATTTGACGTCAAATATCCCTGATATAATGTATGCAGTAAGTTTGGTGTTGAGGTTTATGGAGACACCCAAGGAGACACATTGGCAACCACCAAAAATAATTTTAATGTATGTCAATGGAAAAAGGGAGTATGTCATTCTGTACTCCACAAATGATGATTTTAGGCTAGTTAGTTACACTGATAGTGATTGGGCAGGAAGCAATGATGACAAAAAGAACACATCGGGATATGTTTTTCATTTGGGTTCTGGAGCGATTTCATGGGCTTCCAACAACCAGCCAATAGTGTTATTGTCAACATTAGAAGATGAATATGTCAGTGCAACAAGATCATCATGCCAAGTAGTGTGGATGAGAAGGATGTTCCAGGGTTTATGTCATGAACAGGATAGAGCAACCACTATTTTCTGTGATAACAGTTCGGCAATCGCACCATCAAAGAAATTTGTTTTTCACAAGATGACAAAGCACATCAATGCTAAATATCATTTCATAACATAATTAATTAAAAATGGTAAGATTATGTTGCACTATTGCAGGTCATTAGAAAAATTAGCAGACATAATTTTGTTTATCTCATATATTGTTTAGGAATGGTCAATGGCGGCAGTTGCGATTAAGGGGGAGTGTTGGAAAATTAATCAGAACCACCGCATTTAATTTTCTGACAACAACCATACCAAAGTAAATGTTTCACACGTTGCGGATTCAGTTTGTAGAAGTGTACATTTTACCTATTCCATAACATTTTAAATTATTAAATTCAAATAGAAATTTAATTCATGGTTATTAAAAGCCTGTGGGAAATCATTTATTCCGCAAATGTTGTTTAATTCACACAAACTCTGTAAAGTAATGTGGTGGATGTATGTCTAGAAAGACAAGAAGAAGAAAATCATGGAACCATTTTTGGTGGGCACGTGAAAACAATAAATACACTTTTTACTCTCTGTTACTCATCAACTCATGGTGAATGTAAATATGAATAGGAATGTATTGAAAAGAGGACTCTCACGATTTTTTTTACGCAGCTGAATCCTCTGGATTAAGTCATTACCGCCACTCTGTGTATTGAGGAAAACTAATTTCCCCTATCTCAAATTTTTTTAACAAAGTCCCCTAGTCAAAAATGTATTATTATATCGAGTTAGCCCCTAAATGTTTATAGAGAGAAATATCCATATTCAACAAAATGTATTATTATATCGAGTTAGCACCTAAATGTTTATAGAGATAAATATGCTAATTCAACTAGTGGTTTTTTGCTAGCGATTTACTCTCCAGTGTAAAAACAAAAACCCTCCTAGCCAAAAAGTACTTAACAAGCTGCTGCTTTACTTTGTATTCGCTCAATTTGTACTCTGCTTTACCTTGCATCCGCTCAATTTGTACTCAGATGCCATTAATTCCGTGCACTTTGTTCCCTCCCTCTTATCTGATTTGGCTGGTAAAAAAGTACATTCGTAGACATCGATGCTGATTGAAAAAATGCACTCAAGTCGACAGTTATTTAGAAAAATGCCCTCATATCTAGTTAAATCCATTGTATTTACTACCAAAATCTGATCAACTGTGAAAGAAATGGACTCCAAAACTACATTTTCCATTATTTTCAGGATGATGTCCTTGAAATTTGACAGTCCGTCATGAGTGATTTGAATGATATTAAAAAGCATGCAAGAAAATCTATTGTAAGGAGCATCTACATGCATCTGTGTATCAGTCAACTTTGTGATGAGTGAACATACAAGAAAAACTAGTGTAAGGAGCATCTAGACGCATATGTGAGAATAAAATTAGAAATTGAATCTTCCCATTTTCTTGTAGGAGTTGAATTCTGGGTACAAATAGGATACCCATGTCATTTGGGTGGGTGCGGTTCCTGTGTAGGTTGTCTGCCATGAATTTGTGGGTTAGCGGTTTAACTAAAAATTAGAAGGAAAAGGGAGAAATCTTTGACATTCCGTCAAACCAATTGAATCGAGTTGAAGTGGTCGTGTGGATGAAACATAACCGAAATAGAACAATTGATATTAAATTATTAGAGGGATGTCGATAAATGTACAAGAGAAGATATCAACCGGGCATATTATTATTTTTCTCTGGTGCAGTTCTACAAAAATAATGTTTTTAACTTTTGAATAATTTATTTTGCATAAGCGTAAGGCAAAGCCAGCGAGATATGTTATCACACACCGTCATACTCCACCTTCAAAGCAAGAAAAGCAAACTTTCCACTTTGAATCCTAGAAATGAATAATTTGTTAAACATTCTTTGTTAAACAATTTTATTTTACTCTAGCTTGTGGAAAGGAGTGGTCAGGCCAACACTTGTCATAATAAAATTTAGAAAACAAGAAATGATGGAAGGACAGTAAGCACAAGCTAATATTTTATTGTTGTAGCTGAAAGCATGCCAAGAATCAGGGAATTAAGAAAACCATCCCGATTCGCAACACTATGGAGATATGTTTGGCATGCTGTGCCCAGCAACCCAATTGTAAGTTATATTATTTTAGGGTGCTCTTGTGGCCATATCGTTGTTATAGGAGTTAGTCATATTCAAAGTAGAGCTATCGTTGAAACTTGTTAAATAATTCTTCTTTGCATAACGCGGATCGATTTTTTTGTAAACTGGACTTCAGAGCTAAACTATAAATACGATGGCAAGGCGTAACCATTTCACCACTCAAATTCTCGTGCACTGTATTCCGTTGCAGAGTCTTATCTTCTATTAATTGCTAACATTAGTAAGCAGATTTTGTGATTCTTTTTTATTATAAATTATTGCAGCAAATTATTAGGATGATCACTGCTTAGAATCATTGGCAGTGTGAGTAGATAATTAGTTGATAAATAATAATATTAGTAATGTGTTTTTATTTTATTTTATTTCATTGTTTTTTATATGTACTAGGGTCATCCCAGATTCTACAATTGGTATGAGAGCAGGTAAAATTGTTTTGGATAAAAGTTTTATTGTTTTGGGTAAAAGTTTTAATGTTGGAATTTCGCCAAAGTTAAAAATTGCGAATTCTATTGATGGGTTTAGATGCTGACATTTTTTATTGGAAAATATTTGTGGGAGATTGTTGAATCAAGTTATGATGAGCCAGACGATTGGAATGCCCTTACAACCAATGAAAGAACAACAAGAAATGAAGCAAGGAAGGATAATGCTCAAAATTTGTTTCACATTTAGATAGCTCCTGATAAGAGCTTATTTCCATGAATATTAGGAGCAACAACTGCCAAAGATGCATGGAAGACTCTACAAGAAGCTTACCAAGGTAGTGATCAAGTTAAAGTGGTCAAGTTTCAGACATTGAAGTGACAGTTCCAGAATTTGAAGATCCAAGAAGCTGAAAGTATAAGTCAATATTGTGTGAAAGTCAAACATACGGTCAATAAACTGGCTACACTTGTGGAAACAGTAAGTAATGAAGTTTTAACAAAAAATGTTATTTAGATCTTTAACACCTATATGGAATCATGTTTCCATAATATTAGAAGAAAGCAAGGATTTGATGCAATTAAAGTTTGATCAATTAGTTGGATCTCTCATGTCTCATGAAGAAATATTGAAAGACACTTTTGAAGTTGTAGAAAAAGTTTTTTCCTCTAAATTATAAATTACACAGAATGAATATGCAAGGAGCAGTAGTGCCAAAACCAATGAATATCGAGGTAAATCGCAAAGGCAAAAAATTTCTAGAGGTAGAGGCAGAGGTGGCTCAAGAGGAAGAGGTAGTTCCAGAGGAGGAGGTAGAGGTAGATTTGATAAGATAAGTGTTCAATGTTACTATTGCAAGAGGTATGGCCACTTTGAAAGAGAATGCAGATTGGAAGAGGGCAAAAATTCTAATGATGCTCAAGAAAGTAATGAGTATCATCGAGATCACTTATTTTTATCTTATGCCAAAGGTGAAAATACTAATAAAGATGTTTGGCACATAGATTTTGGATGCTCTGACCATATGACGAGGAATGAGAAATTGTTTTCAACCAAGGATGGAAGTTTTAAATCCAAGGTTCATCTTGGTGATGATAAACCATTGGAGGTTGTTGCCGAAGGATTTATGGAGGTCTAAACAAAAGAAGGTACAAAGAGCATTCATAATATTTATTATACTCCAGAATTGAACCAAAATTTTTTAAGTGTTGGGCAACAATGTGAGAACAATTATAAATTAGTCTTTGAAAATAAGACATGTATGATCTATGATAAGAATAAGGGAAATAGGGTGATCGTTGTTGTGCCTATGACAACAAATAGGATGTTTCACTTGAGGTTTGATGAACATAACAACAACCTTGCAAATATGGTTTATGAGGATTCAAGTTGGTTATGGTAGCTCATGTATGGGCATTTAAATTTTCATAGTTTGAAGCTTCTAACCTCAAATGAATTAGTTTCTTGTTTTCCTAAGGTAGAGGAGCATAAGGAGGTTTGTTAAGGATGTGCTAAAGGAAAGCATCCAAGGGAAAAGTTTTCAAAGGGAAATGCATGGAGGGCTCATCACCCACTTCAGGTTGTTCATTTAGACATATGTGGTCCTATGCAGACTAATAGTTTGGTTAAGTCATCATATTTCATCACTTTTATTGATAATTATTCAAGAAATTGTTGGCTATATTTTCTGAATGCCAAAATTGAAGCCCTAGATACATTCAAGAAGTTCAAACCACTTGTAGAAAATGAGAAAAGGTGCAAGATCAAATGTTTGTGGACTGGCCGTGGGGGGGAATTTTGCTCAAAAGCTTTCCAAAGTTATTTTTATATGAATGGCATCAGGAGGCAACATACTACAACATACACACCCCAAAAAAATGGCGTAGCTAAAAGGAAGAATCGTATTGTGGTTGAAATGGCAAGGTTCATGTTATAAACTAAGGGATTGAGAAATTCTTATTGGGGAGATGTAGTTGCTACAATAGTGTACGTTCTCAATCGTATCCCCACTACTGCACTAGAAAATATCAGTCCATATGAAGCTTGGTATGAGAAAAAGCCTTATGTTAATCATTTTCAAAGTTTTTCGTTGTTTGGCTGATGTGCATGTACTTGATCAAAATAGAGAAAAAATTAGATTCAAAGAGTGAGTTATGCATTTTAATTGGGTCTAGTGAGATAAGCAAGGCTTATAAATTGTATAATCCCCTCACTAAGAAGCTTACTGTCTAAAGAGATGTAATTTTTTATGAAGGGGGAGTTTATGGTCATAAAAGAGGCCATGTTGAGAAGACTAATCTATTTTGAATGATGATATAATTGTTGATATTGAGCAACCAACTAATGCTTCTATATATAATGGTTTAACTCCACTAATAAGCCCTTCATCAATTTCTTCATTATCAAGTTCAAGTCCAACTTCTTCTCCAAGTTGTACAAGGAAGGTAAGGAGATTGAGTGATATATATCATAGAAGTGAAAATCAAGCACAAGAAGAAAACCCAATAGGTGAGAAAGTGAATTTTTCTTTATTAGCCAACGCTGATTTTGAACCATCATGTTTTGAAGATACATGTACTAATGAGGTTTGGGTGCAAGCTGTGCAAGAAGAGACGGATTCCGTTCAAGGGAATTACACTTTGGAATTGACATGGCTTTCACACGACAAGAAAAATATTGACACCAAATGGGTCTACAAGACGAAATTTAACAGTGATGGGAGTGTTGAAAGACACAAGGCAATATTAGCTGCCAAAGGATTCACACATAAGTATGGGATTGACTATGAAGAGATATTTTCACCAGTAGCAAAACAGGAGACCATTAGAATTCTAATTTCATTAGCAGATTAGAAAAGGTGGAGCATATATCATATGGACATGAAAATTTCTTTCCTGAATGGGTACTTAGAAGAGGCAGTATATGTGGAGCAGTCACAAGGTTTTGAAGTGGAAGGGAAAGAGAATATTGTCTACAAGTTGAAGAAGGCTTTATATGGTCTCAAGTAAGAACCAAGAACATGGTATTCTAGGATTGATGGATACTTTCAGGAAAATGGCTTTCAGAGAAGTAAGAGTGATCCTACCCTTTACTTCAAACAAGAAGGTATCGATATTTTGATCATAATTTTGTATGTTGATGATCTATTTTATATGGGTAATAGTTCTAAAATGAATGATGAGTTCAAAGTTTCTATGATGAATGAATTTGAGATGAAGGATCTAGATCTCATGAAATATTTTCTTGCAATGGAGGTTTATTAAAGTAAGGATGAGATTTTCATTTATCAGACAAAGTATGCACATGATATGTTGAATAAATTTGATATGCTTAATTTTAATCCATCTGCTACTCCAAGTGCTCATGGATTTGTATTATATAGATATGATGGTGCTGAAAGATGCAACCTTCACATAGGCTTTCTACTTTTTATTTGAGTGGCAATCCCTTCATCATATATTTCATGTGCAACATATTCAAACCTCCGAAATTGAGATGACCAAATCTCAAATTCCATAACCAATTCTCATATTGGACTTCTTGTTGAAAATTTTCTTGTGTGACAACTGCTATAACACCTTCCTCCTTCAGGTCTGATCTTATCTTGAGAGGAAAAATTATGTTGTTTGTCATATGAACTTTTGCAATGAGCTCTCTACTTGGAGGCTTATCCATGATTGTGCACACATCATCTTTAAAAACTACATTGTAGCCCTTTTGTATGAGCTTTCCAATGCTTAAGAGGATATGCTTCAAACCAAGGACAAAATAAATATATGGCATGAACAATTTCTCTCCTTTCTTTGTTAGTATGTGTACTCTTCCTTTTCCCATGATAGAGACCTTGCTATCAGACCGTAATGTTACTTTTGATTTCACACTCTCATCTAGATTGGAAAACATTGCTATGTTTCCAGTCATGTGGTTGCTACTCCCTGAATCTAAGAACCATATATCACCTTGTTTTTCTTGTGCTACATTATAAGCAAAGAAAAATCTATCATGGTTCTCATTTTCCTTTGTGAAATTTACACTAGGTTTTCTACCCATGTGATATTGTATTTCTCATTCATTTGCATAATGAATGTTGCAATCCAGTCTTGCGGAGCTGAAGGAGGCGAGGTTCGAGGCAACATATGTTAGCACTCAAATCTACCTCGGGCTGAAATGAAGTAAAACTCAAGGCTACATCAAACCACGCTCAGCCTCGTAGCTAGCCCTACGAGGACAGGAGAGGGCTCTCTCCGTCAATCTCGAGAAAATGAGCAATAGGATGCGAGATGACTTACAATAAGAACTGATTTTAGGCTAGTAAAGAGATAGGTATGTTTGATTTTTTAGTTTTTGGGTTTTCGCTGGAGACATGGGAAAACAGATTTTGGGTCCGGGATTAAGTCGGACAACTGCTGATTTTGAGATAGAGGCGAGCTGAGTAGTCTCTGGTCTTTGATTGGATATATGGGCCAGTTAGGCCAGAAGCTGAAAGTGAAGAAGGGCAAGAAGAACTTGGATCCTCTCCAAACAGTCGAAAACATATAGAACTAACTGAATTCAAAGGCAGAGCACTGTAAACAATGGATTCAACCTTATTCACTCATTCAATTTAGTTCAGAAGCATATGAAAGGATGGCATAAATTT
>JAXQQM020066394.1:0-69336 GCA_034641835.2 Pinus albicaulis | reverse complement strand
TTGGTATTTTGTATTCTGACTCATTTGATGTTAAGTTGACAAGTTATACAGACTCTGATTTGGTAGGAAATCTAGATGATAGAAGATCAATTACAGGTTACGCCTTCGACATTGGTTCTGAGGTCATCTCTTGGTGCAGTAAGAAGCAGCATACTGTTGCTTTATCCTCAGCAGAAGCAGAATATCAAGCCATGTGTGCATCAAACTGTTAGGCAAGATTTGGTCAGTGGTAGACTTTATAAGATGCGGGAAGAACGCATTAAGCTACAATCAACACCGTGACAATCAGAGTTACACCATATTGTTATGCAATAAAAACATGAAAACCGGGTAGCAGAAGTTTTCATTTTTGTTTTTATGCTTGTGACTCCATACTTGTTCATTTCCGAGTCAAGGTTTCATCTTTCACTTTCCTCGTGAGGTAGATGTATTTTTTCTTCAGAGGGAGCCCCCGGTGATCCGCACACTTGTGAGCTCCCGTGTCGTTTTCCAATTCATGTCTTCCATGAGCAATCAAGGACATGGTATCGAGCTTCAGTCGAAGCATAAAGCAAATGTTTGGTGGCAAAGGGGCATTCCCAGATAGAAGGTATTGATTTTGAAGAAACATTTTCCCCTGTTGCAAAATTAAATACCATCAGAATGATTATTGCTTTAGCCACTAAGTATCATTGGAAAATACATCAATTAGATGTTAAATATGCTTTCTTAAATGGTGACTTAAAAGAAGAAGTATATTTGGTGCGGCCTGAAGGGTTTGTTAAGAAGGGAGAAGAACACCTAGTATGTAGATTAAAGAAAGCTTTATATGGTTTAAAGCAGGCTCCTAGATCCTGGTACAAAAAAATTGATTCTTTTTTCCTCATGCATGGTTATAAACGGAGCAAAAATGATCCCAATCTATATACCTTGTTTAATGATGAGGGACAAATAGTGGTGATTTCTTTATATGTAGATGATATGATAATAACAGGAAGTGCAGACAATCTCATTGAAGAAATAAAGCAGCAATTATCACATAAATTTGAGATGAAGGACCTTGGAGAAATGCAATATTGTTTGGGTCTAGAAGTTTGGAGAGATTCAAGCCAAAATTTCTTGTCCCAGGGTAAGTATGCAAAGAGTCTGTTGTCTAGGTTTAAGATGGATGAGTGTAAGGCTGCATTTGTACCTTTACAGCAGAACATTAAACTTTAGATGAATGATGGTTCGAAATATGCAGATGCAACATTGTACAGACAATTGGTTGGTAGTCTTATTTATTTGACTACAACAAGACCAAATTTAGCTTATGCAGTGAGTGTTTTGAGTCAGTTTATGACTCAACCCCAAGACAATCATTGGCGTGCAACAAGACGAGTATTAAGGTATCTGCAAGGAACATTAAACTTTGGTATTTTGTATTCTGACTCATTTGATGTTAAGTTGACAGGTTATACAAACTCTGATTGGGCCGGAAATCTAGATGATAGAAGATCAATTATAGGTTACGCCTTCAACATTGGTTCTGGGGTCATCTCTTGGTGCAACAAGAAGCAGCATACTGTTGCTTTATCCTCAGCAGAAGCAGAATATCAAGCTATGTGTGCAGCAGCATGTAAGGCATTTTGGTTGTGTAGACTTCTCCAAGATGCAGGGGAAGAACAGATAGAAGCTACGATCATCAATTGCGACAATCAAAGTTCCATCAAACTGGCTTACAATCTCGTGTTTCATAAAAACACTAAGCACATAGACACTCAATTTCATTTTGTCAGGGAGAAAGTGCAGTCCAAAGAGATTTGTGTAGAGTATTGTAATTCTTGTGATAATATGGCTGATATATTCACTAAGCCTTTGGGACGACCAAAGTTTGATTTGTTTAGGGATACATTAGGTGTGGTTAATAATCCCTTTCTCCATTAAGGGGGAGTGTTAGAATTAATGGAGATTAGGTATATTGTTACGTAGTTTTGATTTTGTTTTTTATTAGACACTCAGTTCCTATCATTCAGGGATCTGTTTTACTATCCCTAACAAATGTATCTATTTATTGTTGGAGTTTTATGAGAAGCCCAAGTGGGTGCATTTACTTGTAGGAGCTCCTGGTGATCTGCACCTGTGAGCTCCTCTTGTGTTGTTTGCCAATTCATGTCTTCCATGTGCGATTGTTGACATGGTATCGAGGCTGTGCCTAAGCATAAAGCAAGGTTGGTGGAAAAGTGGGTATTCCAAGATAGAAGGTATTGATTTGAGGAAACATTTTCCCCTCATAAAATTAAACATCACCAACCTTGCTTTATTCTTCGACCTCAAGCTCATACAGGGTCGCAGTTGCTCATGGAAGACATGAATTGGCAAACAACATAGAGGAGCTCACAGTGCAAATCACCAGGAGCCCTACAAGAAAATGCATCACTACCTCACAACGAGGAAAGTGAAGATGAAAACCTCGACTTAATGAACATGTATGGAGTCACAAGAATAAAAACAAAATGAAAACTCGCACCAAGTATGGTTGCACAGACTTATCCAAGATGCTTATAGCATTGCCATCGGGCGCACTAAGTCAAGTCAGACCGCTGCAAATGGTGGATCGAATACAAAAATTCAAGATTGGGAGAAAAGGGAGATGAAGGCAAAGGTGCTACTCAAATTATCAGTTAAAGATTGCATCATCCCTCATATTCGGGATTGCAAGACGGCGAATGACATCTGGACAGTTCTCAAAGATATGTATGAAATCAAGAACACTAGTCGAACCTTGTTCCTCAGGAAGAAGATTCTCTCATTCAAGATGGAGGAGAATGAGTCTGTTTCTTCATTCTTATCCCGGATAAAGGAAGTTAAAGATAAACTATCTGATATCGGTCAAACCGTGGCAAATGATGATCTGGTGACAAACCAAAGATCCCTTTTGTTGTTGAGGGGGATGAGACCGAGAATTTTCACGAGTAGCGTCACCCATAAGAAGTAGAGAAGCCCGCATCCAAGATAGCCCGTCACCCACAAACGTGTTTACAGATAACTCAGCAATTGAAAGCATAATATGGATGGCACCTTTCTTATTGGCCCACCGTAAGCAGCCCTTCCCCACCCGAAATCCACATCCACAGCCCGTCGTAAGATATCTTGTGCTGCCATTAATAGTCAATACCATCAACCAACATTTCAAAATCCCTGCAATGGACATGCCAAGGAGAGTATGATCTGGTCCTCTTAATATTTCCTACTGGAAAAGGCACGTTGTCGGCTTCATCGTGGTAAGGAGACACTCTCGTTGATTCTCTCCTACTGTTTTGGATGAAAGGTACGTAGCATTAAGGGAAAATTTCTAGAGGGGTCTTTCGGCCGATCTTCATTATAGGCGTGTTCTGGAGAAAGGCCAACGCATCGTCACTTCTTCTGGCCGGAGTTTTTTTCCTTCGTAGTTTCTCTTTGAGTCTCAACATGGTGTATGAAGATCCATTGTTGCTGACCCCGTTGTGTGTGGAGATCGCAATAAGAGGCTATTTTCATGCGCGAGCCTTGTTGTATGCATAAATAAAAAAATAATTGATCCCGTTTTCTTTCTCGCAACGTTTTGGGTTGCACCCGCCGGGTAAGGTTGTTTCGATGCTCGCGGTGGGAAGTAGTAAGAGTGGGGGAGATCCAAGTGTCTGAGGTGATTTATTGATTGGCTTCCTTATCTGGGAGAGCGTAGAGGCTTCTTGTAGAATTATATGTCGAGGCCCAATTCTTTAGTTTAGTTGGTTGAACGCATTTATTAAAAATAATATTAATTGGATTTGTTGCGTTTATTTTTTCAGAAATATGTGTCATATGATAAATTGTTAATTACATGCATAATAATTAGACAATGATAGCGTTGCCAGCTTGCTGAGAGGTCGATTGTTGCTCGTCGCAAGAGCCGAGGGCACTGAGACCTGCATGGCATAGAAGCCACAGTCTACAAGGTTCTACCGTTGAAGAGCTGCCAAAGGGAGGTTTCCCGCCTGCATGTTAACGGGGTTGTTGGAGCTCGTTAGAGGACCGAGTGGAGTCGAAATCTGGAAGCAAGATAAAACTAGATAAGTTGGACCTTTAACAACATGTATATATTTTTAGATATTTTTTATTCTAATTATGATGATGATTTTCTCATGTGGACATTTGGAGGCATTAGCCTGGGTAGCATTTTTTCAGAAAAACAATGTGGTTCTGTTGCTGACCACCAGAAACAAGAGGCACAATCTGTTGTGCAAGATCCTGACATTGAAGAGTCACGAGTTGATCTTCAGGAAGGATGTAAAGATGAAAAAAGTGTTGAAGATCAAGTGGACGAGCCACATGAAGCTGATTGCGAAGGCGTGGTAGAAGAAGACAGAGCTGGAGAGAATGTAAATTGTGATGATATCATGAATATTTCTGTGTGTGCAGATGTTAACAGCAACAAGGAAGAAGCAACGAAGTTTGAAGAAGAATTGAAGTTGCTTGAAGCATGGCTTGAAACACCATGTCTTTATGAAGTCAGCACAGAAGTTTCATCCATAAATGTTGAAGACAACTTTGTGAAAGTTCACATGCATGACACCAGAAATAGTGAGAGAAAACATTCTCCTATTAAGTCTATCATAACTTTGAGAAGGACGAAGATAAACATTCAAACTTTCCATCACAGAGGATGAAATGAGGTGCAAATACATCACTACCTCACGGCAAGGAAAGTGAAGATGAAACCTCGACTCAGAATGAACAAGTATGGAGTCACAAGCATAAAGACAAAAATGAAAACTCTGTTACCAAGTTTTTTCATGTTTTTATTGTAAGCCTAGCTGAGACTAGACCAGCAGGCATATGTTATTGTTCAATACCCTTTCTCCATTAAAAGGGGGTGTTGGAATTAATGGAGAAAGTCATAATTAGATTGTTGTTATGATGATGATAGGATTGAGATGCTAAGATTAGATCTCAAGTCCTAATATCTCGGGAGTGGTTGAAACCATCCCATTAGTGTGAAAGCCTATATATACTAGGTTGTTCTCTTGATTGAATGTAATAGATTGTATGAGTGTTTGTACACTCTCCAGGTTCTCACCTTGAGAGCTATTTAAATTATATTCAGCTTTTTATCATATCTCTCCTAGCTCAAGTTAGATTGGATGAAAAAACTGGCATCGTTGTAAATTTCCCACTTCTCCTGCGCTTTCCGGTGGTGTCTTTAGAAGCTTTGGATTTAAAATTTCGGGCGGGGACCTTCAAAATTTGCAGGGAAATGCTCTGAATAGGCTAGTCGAATTCAATGGCACTACTGGATAAGTGTGAACTCAAATTTTGTTAGTTGGACGTTGTTTAAATAGGAGTCGACCACTGCACCTCTCAGTGGTTTCAACATTGGAGTTTCGAAAACATTGGCAGCATCTCGAAGAGGACCCCAGAGGTGGCGATAGGAAAATCCAAGCACAGTGATTTGAACCGGTAACGTCAATGGGGGCGGTACAAGAACCTTGTGATTTTTATCACGTTTGCCTCTGGTGCAGCATACTTGGATCCATGATCACTATTTGGGTAATTTTCGCTTTTACATGGCCTAGAGGGTTAGTTTTATTGGCGAAGTCTTCGCAATTAAGTATTTTGTTATTTAGAGGTAACATGCTATTACATAGCCTAGAGGGTTAGTTTTATTAGCCAGGTCTTCGTAGTTAAAGAATTTTGTTATTTAGAAGTAACATCCAATTACATAGCCTAGAGGTAAAGCATTCTGTTATTTAGAGGTAACATATTTAATTTTCTCGATATTTCTAGTGTTAGGTTTTGTGATCAAGACTACAAGAAGCAATTCCTTCAAATAAATATATCTAGTATGAAAATTCCCTGACCCTAACCATCACTAATCTATCTCTAAGTCCTTGAACACAGAAACAATTTTTAAAACAACCACCAAAGTTTTTTCATTCTCACTAATATCAAGAAACATAGTACAATTAGCATATTCAATTATAATATGAAAACAAAATATTTGATAAAAATAATTATTTTTATAATTGTAATTTTAGGAGTAGTGTTTAAGATTTCACTTAAAAATGGTTTTAATAATGATAAGAAGTTACATTGATTTATTTAGATATATCATTTAAGTTGAATGAGCTAACTGGAAATAGGGACATTGATTTTTTGGAATATTATTTAGGTTGAAATAACTTATTATATTTGAAATAAATTTTGTAATTACTTTTTATTGGTTTAGTGTTAGTTTTTTAATTAAAGTGTGATATTCTAAAAGCTAAAAACATTTGGGAAAGGGTAATGTAGTTTTTTTTCAATAATGGTTATGATTATGTTATTAAATGATAATTATTGGGCCAAGAAGCTTATTCTACAATTCACTATGATATGTTACATTTTTAAAAAATAATAAAAATAATTTTCACTAATGTAAGCCAATAATTAAAAATCAATTAACACATTAACTTATATATATATATATATATATATATATATATATATATATATATATATATATATATAAAATGTGTGTTAAAGTTTAGTTTAATAAAAGGGAAAAGTAATTAAAAGTAAAATAGTATATTTAGTTCTTAATAAGAGAAAATGTGTAACTCAATAAATTTTTAACATAAAATATTAATAACTATAAAATATTCAAAAATACAATTTAAACAATGAAAAATTACCACTATAGATATATCTTAATCACTTATTTACCACTCACTAAATGGGATTAATCTCTTGACATGTATTTTTTTTTCAAATTTCGTATTCTAAAATGAGGTTTGCATATAATGAGATTTAAACAATGAAATTTACCACTATAGATCTCTCTTACTCATGCATTTACCCAGGCATTAAATATCTTGACATGTAAATCTTTTTTCAAATTTTGTATTCTAAAAAAGGTTTGCATATAATGAGATTTGATCCCTCTAGGCTCTTGGTAGATCCGTGTTTAAGATAGATCTATGCTGGTTCTTATTAATTAACCATTAAATTATAATGAATCTTATCACTTTATACCAACAACCCTTTTATTATTTTATATATTAAATTTAAATTTGAATTCAAATTCAAATTAATCTAATTATTACAATTGTCATTATTAAATTTGATGTATATATAACAAAAATTTAGGAAAAAATCACCTTACCACACTACAAAATTTGAGACAATTTTTGGGTAAATTGTCTTAACTTGAGACCAAAAAAATTTGTGTATTGTTTTTAAGCAAGTGTCTCAAATTATTGTCTTAAAAAATTGTCTTTATAACGACAATATGTAACACAAGCATTATTGTCTTTTAGGAGACAATTCATTTTTGTCTATTTTCAAACAATAGTTGGGATGAAAGACAAATTGTCTTTATACATACAATATAAAAAATATCTCACCATTAAATTAAATCAATATAAAAAAACATTTAATTAAAAATAAACTACAATATCATTGATTAATTCATATTATAGTAGAATTGAATCACCAACCACTTTCTTATAAGGCAAGTACTCTTCCATTGAGCTACTACATTTTAAATATTTATGCAAGAAGTTATAACATACTTTGAAATTACATAAACAAATACTCTTCCATTAAGCTACTACTTTTTAAATATTTATGCAAAACTATGACAGACCTTGAAATTGCATATATAAACCATGATTAAAAAAAAAATCAACTCATAAAAGCATAGTCTCATGCATAGCTCACAAATTGAGAGTGAGACCTCACAGTATACTAAGTGGGCCAAGTCAAACAATAAATGACGACAGATCCCATTCAAAAGTTCTATGGTGCGGCAAAGAGGAACATTCTTGGTTCAAGGAGGAGAACTAAGCATAATCACATTTAGTATATCGTCGTGACACTACATCTTATGATAAGATCACAAGTGTCCCCAACTGAAAGAAAATGGATAAAAGGCCAAGCAGCCGTAAATCCAATTCCAAATAAGTGAAAACTGAATCACAATGCTGACAATCTTGCTAAATCTGCATTTTATCCCTCACTTTGTAAGACTTTGCTTGTACTTTTCTCTTCTCCGACAATTTCTTCTTTCTATTATGATATTTAATAACCATGGAATTAGTCTTCCATTGGTCTCAGTGTGGTGTCAAGTGATAAATTTCAATTTGATCATCAATAGATCCATCTCATCATGTTATATATGTTTCAACGTTTAGGAATTGTAGTTTTCTAGGTATTATGAATGATGTTTTAATCGCGTTTCTAGTTTTGATTTAATTTGAAGGTAAACTCATTCTTATGTTACTATTTACTTTTAAAAATTATTGGAAGTAATTCTTTCATGACTTTCAAATTGTCATGACTTATAAATGTGTGAGTTTCTAGGTTAATAGTTGTACTAGTTATTTTTAGTAATCTAGATCCACCATTCTCGAATCTAGAAGTATAATGTATTCATATATATGTAATGTATCGGAGATCAATAAAAATATAATGTAATCCATCTTAACCACAGATCTACAAAGATCCGAGAGAGATCAAATCTCATTATATGCCAACCTCTTTTTAGAATACAAAATTTGAAAAAAGATTTACATGTCAAGAGATTTAATGCCTCGGTAAATGAATGATTAAGATAAATCTATAGTGGTAATTTTTCATTGTTTAAATCTCATTATATGTAAATCTCTTTTTAGAAAACAAAATTTGAAAAAAAAAACCACTTCAAGAGATTTAATCCCATTTAGTGTGTGGTATACATGTAATTTTTTTTTTCAAATTTTGTATTCTAAAAGGATGTTTGCATATAATGAGATTTAAACAATGAAAATTTACCACTATAGATCTATCTTAATCCTTCATTTACCAAGGCATTAAATCTCTTGACATGTAAAACTTTTTTCAAATTTTGTATTCTAAAAAGAGGTTTGCATATAATGAGATTTGATCCCTCTCAGCTCTTGGTAGATCCGTGGTCAACATGAATCAATGATTAATTAACAATTAAATGATAATGAATCTTATCACTTTATACCAACAACCCTCTAATTATTTTATATATTAAATTTGAATTTGAATTCAAATTCAAACTAATATAATTATTACAATTGTCATTATTAAATTTGATGTTAATATAACACAAATTTAGGAAAAAATCACCTTACCACACTACAACACAGGGGTTTTAAGAAAAACACTGAGACAATTTTGGGTAAATTGTCTTAACTTGATACAAAAGGATTGTCTTAACTTGAGACAAAAAAAATTTGTGTATTGTCTTAATAGTGTCTTTAATCGAGTGCCTCAAATTATTGTCTTAAAAATTTGTCTCTATAAAAAAAATATGTAACAGAAGCATTATTGTCTCTTAGGAGACAATTTCATTTTTGTCAATAGTTGGGATGAAATACAAATTGTTTTTATACAAACAATATAAAAAAATTATCACCATAAAAATAAATCAATATAAATAAGTATTTAATTAAAAATAAACTACAATATCATTGATTAATTCATATTAGGGCATAGTGGAATTGTACCACCAACCACTTGCTTATAAGGCAAGTGTTCTTCCATTGAGCTAGTACCCTTTAAATATTTATACAAGAAGTTATATGAGTCCTTGAAATTGCATATATAAACAATGATTTAAAATAAATGTTCAACTCATAAAAGCATAATCTCATGCATAGCTCGCAAATTGAGAGTGTGACCTCACACTATACTAAGTGGGCCAAGTGAAACCATCAACGACGATAGATCCCATTAAAAAGTTCTATGGTGTGGTAAAGAGGAACATGCTTGGTTCAAGGAGGAGAACTAAGCATAATCACATTTAGTAGATCATTGTGATACTACATCTTATGATAAGAGCACAACTGGCCCTTATTGTAATCCTCTGAGGTGTTATTTGTATATAGTTATAACAACATATAGTTATAGATTAGGTGTTTTCGGTTTTGGAAACCTAAGTTAATCCTCCTAGTATAAATGTAACCTCTATAATTAATAAAGTATGTCAAGTGTGGAATTCTCGAGTCTCTATAACCAAAAAAAATTCCATTATTTCTGAGCTGCAATAGCCAACATAGGTCTGATAGTGCCCCATTTAGTTGTACGATAAAATATCTCTGTATAGTCAATACCCTCTTTTTGTGCATATTCATTCACTACAAGTCTTGCTTTGTGCTTATCTAGCGAACCATTAGATTTATACTTATTTTTATAAATCCATTTGAAACCAATAGGTTTGACGCCAATAGGAGGATCCACCGGCCTCCATGTGCCATTTTTTATAAGAGCATCATATTCCTTTTGCATTACATCTTTCCACTGATCATAACTAGCAGCTTCTTCAAAGCAAGTAGGTTCACAACCACAAAAAAATTTAATTCATAATGAGAATAGTTACCTGAGGAACTTCCATCATTAAACTCATCATATTTCTTTGGAAATGTGTGAATATGAGTTGACCTTCACAAAATTTGTGTAGGAAGTTTCTCATCTTCTCCATCTTTCTCAATTTTTGCCATTTCTATCCTGGATAACTTTGTTTCTGTTTATGTCCTTTTCATGTCTGTAGAAACACTTGTATCAACCAGGTTCTCATCAGCAAC
Source organism: Pinus albicaulis (assembly GCA_034641835.2). NCBI lineage: Eukaryota > Viridiplantae > Streptophyta > Pinopsida > Pinales > Pinaceae > Pinus > Pinus albicaulis. The sequence continues at coordinate 58,786 of JAXQQM020066394.1, read as the reverse complement.
GGAATTATCATCATTGAGGGAAGAAAACTCCATAGAATGATCTAATATAAGAATCCCCCCTTCAGGATGTGGAAGCATATTATCCGATTCATAATAAAACTTTTGAGACACAAACTTTCCTATCTGATTAAGTTGTCTATCAACAATTATGGAATATTTATCATATTCAAGAAAAATTACATCTCTTGAAAAAATAAACTTCTTGTTCTCTTCATCATACAATCGGTATGCCTTAAAATTCATAAAATACCCTAAAAATATAAATTTTCTACTTCGTTCAATCAACTTATTCCCCTGTTGTTTAGGAATCAAAGCATAACATTGAGAATTGAATATTCGGAAATGTTTAACAACAGGAATATGATTATACCACATTTAATATGGAGTTCTGTTGTTAATGATAGAGGAAGGGCACCGATTTCTAGTGAATGTTGCACAAAGCACTGCTTTTCCCCAAAACATCAATTTTACATTCTTAAAAACATCATTGACATTACCATATTAAAAAAATTATGTTCATTTTCTCTGCAACATTGTTTTATTGTGGATTATATGGTATTGTTGTCTGGTGTTTGATGCCATTCTCTTGCAAATAGGTTTCAAAAAAATGTGAAGTATATTCTCCCCCATTATAAGTTCTTATAGTACCAATAGTATGTTGTGCTTCATTTTTTATCAAGAGATGAAATTTCTTAAACACATAAAAAACTTGTGATTTTTCTTTATGCAAACAGACCCAACACATCCTCGAATAATCATCAATAAAAGTCAGTATGTATTTATTTCAAATAGAAGCTGGTACATGCATAGGTCCACATAGATCAAAGTGTATGAGATTTAATTTCCTTGCAGCTCTAGAATTAGAGCTCTGAAAAGACTGTTTGTGATGCTTGCCCAATATACAAGAATTACATGGGGTCGATTTTCTGGGAACTGTTGGAAGCCCTTTAATCCCCTGCTATTTCAAAATTCTAATACTTTCATAATTAATATGACCGAAGCATGAATGCCATAATAAAGAATATGACAAAGTATAATTTTACTGAACCAAATAATTTGTGTTCAATGCAACAAACGACATACTTTTTCAATTTCAACAATTTATCTTCTTCCACAACAGTCATTACAATTTTATTGTCAGTTTCTCTTGTAATTTATACTTTACCATCAAATATATGAATGGAATGTCCCTGATGTCTTATTTGTATAAGAGATAACAAATTCCTTTGGAATTATGGAATGTAAAGAAAAAAATTCAAAGTATAATTTGAAAGTCTAGGAAATTTTAACTAAAGTGAACCAATCCATGATGGTTTGATTTGTGACTTATCAGCGAAATACATAACTCCGTCAATATTATCACTAAATTGATCAAACAAATATCTTCTAAAGGTCATATGATAAGTGGCACCTATGTCTAAAATCCAACTATCATACCATGAAGAAAAAAATGTACTAAAAATGTCCTCCATGTGAAAATTACACTTAGAAACAACATAATGTGCATTCTCATAATACTATCCTTTTTATGGAATTATATGATCTTTCTTTTCAAGCATTTGCTCTCTTCTTTCATTAATTTTTCTCCCAGGGAATTCTACAATTTGCAGCAGTATGTCCAATTTTTCCACTTCTAAAACATTTTACAGCTGGTTTATCAAAAAAAAATTCTTTGTTTATCATTCTACTATCTGTGTCCCTGAATATTTTTGCCCCTCCTACCTCTATAATTCTTTCTACGTCGATGTATATTACCCTTAGTACTTCTGCCCCTCCTGCCTCTATAATTCTTCCTACGTCGACCTCTATTACCCTTAGTATTTCTGACAAATTCTTCTTGAGCTTTTTGGTATTTTTGAGCAAGACATAGGGTTTCAGCATTAGAATTATGTGATGTTTCTTTCTTGCCAAAAGTCTTCTATCTTTCTGCAATTTTCCCTACTAATTTGTCAAAATCTAGATTTTTTAATTTCCCACTAGCTTGGAACGATTTCAAGTAGTATGAATAAATAGGGTAAAGAGATTTTATAAAGCCACTAAGCTGCAAATAAACTTTAACTCCACCTAATTCAATTTCATGATTGATGGCTTTAATTTCAGAGGCAAGTTCTAGAGGTTCATTACACTCATTTCCATATTAAATAACTTCAAAATATAATCTCCAATTCAAAATGTGAATCATAAAGCTCTTTTAGTTTTTTTATGGCATCATAAGCTATTTTACTCTGAGCAAAGTATCTGCTTACCTCTTCTAAGGCTAAAGCGAAGATTAAGGCATAGGCCTTATTATCCTTTGCCATATTGCTAGTTGTTTCCTCTCATCAGACTGCTCTGGTGCATTCCCTCCTCCTTCACAGAATCCATCCCATAAATCATTAAAGATAATAGTATTTTTAACTTTCCTAAACCATTCTTGGTAATTTTATTTTCTAGAAAGGACAACTCCAATTAAAGACACCTAGGAGTTCATGTTTTTAAATAAATCTATAGAATAAAAAAAATGTTTTAAATCACTTCCACCCTTAAAAAAAACTTCTGTATAATCACTTCCAGACACAAATTTATCTTAAAAAAATAATTGGTTTTAACCTGCAGATTCAGATGTGTTCAATGATTTGTTTCCTCCTCAACAAAGCACAAATTTCCCTTATTATTTTTTTATAAACAAAAAAAATCGAGTTTTAAGTTTTAAACTTATTGATACCACCAGTCTCCAAAAATGACGTTGGTAATTACTCTGCACAATTTGACACCCTCACACACTAGCATTCACTCTGCACAACCGAATGTTTCTCCCAAAAAAAAAAAACCGCTCTCGGGGTTCCTGTTGGAAGTCTCTCTGTACCACCGCACCACAACACTGAAAAATCCTCCTCGTCGATCACGCCAAGGGTCTTCACACCACAAATGCATTTAACTAACACCTGATTTTGCAACAATTATTTTTATGATAAAACAAAATCAAATCGATCAAGCGATTTCTTCCTTTACCCTCACACCACAGATGCCATGGTCTCCTCGATTTTGTATATGCACTGAACAACCATCAAGAGAAATTCCACCACAAATGCAGCAGAGAATTTGGTGATTCAAAGGCATTTCACAACACTCTTCCCACACTCAAAATACTTCAATCGCAATCACGCCAATCGTGTGACAACATGAATTCTCCTTCGAGCCAAAAATCTGCTTTTCAATGCTTTAAAAAACATAGTCTTTGAAACCTTTATCGACTGAGGCTAGTGGAGTTCGATTTAGCTTTGATACCATAAATAAATAAATAAATAAATAAAAATAAAAATAAAAATAAAATAAAATAAAATTCATGTTAATTAGATCTAAATTTACAAGCTATTATTGTGTAAGAGATGTTTTAAAACAAACTTACATAAATTGTTTTAAATGATACATGATCATGCAAAATGTACCTAAATATCACCTTTAATAGACATCCTAATTATATAAAATTCACACATGTTCAAATGCATAACATGTACCACATGTGTTTTGTAATTTGAAATTTAAATCTAGATTCATTTTAAATAACAAATAGCAAAACAACTTGAGTTTTAAAAACAAAACATATAATCTAAGATCATCTAAGTTAGTTCATTATAACAACATGTGACCATGTATGGAAAATGTAACAACTATTAAATGCATTTATGTACGTCAATCATTTTTGCATATTCATGAACTTAAATATGTATTTAACCATCTATAATTGTTTTAAATGACACATGATCATGTGCAAAATGTACACCTAAATATAACTTTTAATAGATGTATGTCATAATTATATAACATTCATACATGTTCAAATGCATTTAACATGTACCACATGTGTTTTGTAATTTGAAATTTCAATCTAAAGTCATTTTAAATAACAAATGACAAAACAACTTGAGTTTTAAAAAAAAAACATATAATCTAAGATCATCTAAGTTAGTTCATTATAAAAACATGTGATCATGTATGGAAAATGTAACAACTAAATGCAAATGTATGTCCTAATTATATAACATTCATACATGTTCAAATGCATTTGGGTTAAAACGTGAAGTTGGGTTACACTTTTGTGAGAATCGAGGATGGAAATTTTTTTTCGGCAATAATTCGGCTGAACTCATTCTGCCGTTTAGATTGACGGCACATTGACGGTGTGAGCAAACAGAATTTTGCCAAAGATGGGAAAACTGGCAACAACAGTTTGGCCGAACGTTTAAAATAGTTTGGCCGAACTATTGCTTATAAATATATCGCCCGCGAATTGTTTTCTTTTCGCGTGTCTTTGTATCTCTGTTGCTTCGTGGCTTTGTATCTCTGTTTCTTCGTGGATTTGGCTTTGTATCTCTATTGCTTCGCGGCTTTGTATCTCTATTTATTCGTGGCTTTGTATCTCTATCGCCCGCTCTAGCGCTGCTCTATTTCTTCTCTGTTTCTGTTGAATTGTAGCTCTAGCGCTGCTCTATTTCCGCACGTCTTTCTTTGGGTTCATTGAATTGCTATGGCGCTGTTGCTGCTCTAGCACTGCGAACCACCAGGTAATTTTTATGGTTTTTTAAATTTTTTTTTTATTGTTATCGTAAATTATATTTTCTGATATAATTAACGTTTTTTTGCTGTGTTGCTTATAGGTTGTCGAATTTCTCTGGTCTTGCTGCTGCTCTAGCGCTGCTACTGCTCTGTTGCTGATCATCTGCGGCTGCGGCGACGTTAAGAAAAACACCAGGTAAGCAGCTCATATCCTTCTATTTTTGGATGTTATGAGTTATTTTATTGCTCAAAATATAAGTGATATCAGAATCCAAGATCACTGTATATAAATCACTACCAAATTTTACAAAAAAATTAAGTTTGTAGTTTGGTATTTAACAAGTGGTTACAGTTCTTAGGTTTTTCAAGCAGAAAAACTCTAGAATATATTATGTCCAATTCAAAATAAAAAATCTCCAGAAAAACCTTATAACTAATACAAAAACTTGCAGTTCATTTCAAGCATTTTTTCTATCCAAAACTGGAACAGTCCTAAAAGTCCGCCCATAAAAACATAAGATACATAAAATTTCAAATACTCCAGTTCTTCCGGAAAAGAAAAAACTATAGTATACTAAGACAAAATATCATCCTGGCCTCCCAAAATGTACTATGCCAGTAGCCTTCCAGCATTGACGCCGTCACACCAAAACTTGAAGGGTGTCATTCACTGTGGCTGAAAACACCTGTGACCTACTAGAAAGCGTTTAAGCTGTCATTGTGTGGTCCAAGATGTCCATATATAAACCGGTGCTCCCTACAGCAAGCTCATAATTTGCAAGAAAAATTCAGAAATATAATAGAACATCTTCCTACCACCAAATCCTGTAAGGAATCAATCTTTGTGGCCGAAGAATCTGTGACCTGTCAGAAAAGGAAATAAGATGGTATAAAGTGAAAGAAACTTTCTGAAAAATTGATCATACCTTTGGCCTCTTCACCTTCTGGATCAATAAATTCATAAAACATCTATCCAAAATTTGTATTTTGCAGTTTGGTTATGCAACAAGTGGTTACAGTTCTTAGGTTATGCAACAAGTGGTTACAATCTATGTGGCCGAAGAACCTGTGACCTGTCAGAAAATGAAATAGGATGGTATAAAGTGAAAGAACCTTTATGAAAAATTGATCATACCTTTGGCCTCTTCACCGTCTGGATCAATAAATTCATAAAACATTATATTAAAATTGCAATTCCTGGTTACGAATTTGGTTATGTAGTGATTTGCGGTTCTTGGATTATCACAGTAAAGTGGTTACAATTCTTGGGCAACAAGTGATTTCTGATTGTTAAACTTAAAGGTATTCGACATTTTACAGTTTGATATACTGCAATTAGTTCTGTGAGTTCTTTTCATTTACAAATGCTCATGTTGAGGAGCATGAAATAGGTCCCTTGGAAGCTACCCAATTTATCAAACAGATTATGAATCTATATGTCAAAGCTTCGAAACTTGAAACTTGTAAAAATTTGGATTCATTTGAAGCTCAAAGCAGAGCTTGAAAAGACTTGTGTAAGAGCATATTGATCCCTTGTTTGCCTTTATATCATAGAACCGTTTTCATATTTACACAAATATCAGAATTGATTATTTATTAGATTACATATCTTCATATAGAACTTGCAAATAGTATAGTGGAAATGTGGATCTCATGACTCTTCATAATGTACAATGATTCATTCCATATTATTCATAGATCAAATATCATTAAATACAATATTTATCATAATGTACAATGATTCATTCCATATTCATATTTAGATTCATTCCATATTCATTTAAAAGAAGTAACTACTATGTATTCCACTTCTACTCTAGATAAAGAAAGTAATGACTCTTTCTTGCTTAACCATACAACCAAAGAATCTTCTAAGTAGAATTATACATTATCCAAGTAATGACTCTTTCTTGCTTAAACATGCAACCAAAGAATCTTCTAAGTAGAATTATACATTGTCCACTTATACTTTTCATGTCATCCACACAAGCCTAGTTGAATCTCTCTATGTTTTCAATGTAAATTTCTCATCTTTTGGGTACTATAGTCCATTGTTTGTAGTCTCTTTCACTTGTATCTTAATATTTGTCTATTGGTAATAGAAGAATATATTATATTCAAATATTCCAACTAATATAAATTTCAAAATTATATCTAGTCTAAACCTTGTTATGTATATCAAGCTTCCTATTATATAGATGTAAAGGTTATAATAAACATCACCTAATTCATCATCCATCATCTGCACATAACTTGCATCCAATTGATTTGATAAAAACACATTAGCCAATAAACAAACCATTGAAACCAAAAGTGATTTGATAGTTCTATAGGCAGAGTTTGTAAAGGGCTGGTGTGGATCTATGTTTTATGAAAGGTGACATATCATTAAATGCCCCTCAGTTTCTCTCTAAAGATGATCTAAATAGAATTTTTTCATTTTCATATCCATGGTCTCAAACAATGAGAAAAAAAAAACCTTTTATATTCAGCATGTAAAAACACAAGTTACATTGGGAATTTTGAGAACACAAAATGGGCCTCACAAAAGGAAATTATAAAATAATAGTGGAAATAATAATAATCTTGGATTACATCATCAAAATTTTAAGGGGAAAAAAACTACATTTTCAACTCGTCTTTTGAACTTATCTCCCTAAGGTTTTACTCAAATTTCGACTAGGAATACTCGTTGGATGCAAAATTTAATTTCTCATCCAATGAGTACCCATGTTGCATACTTTTATGGACTCTACTACATTAAAAATGAGAAATACATGAAAAACGTGATTGCAATCACGTGTTTTCATGTAATTCTCATTTTTCATGTAGCATGGTCCATTAAAAGTATGCAACATGGGTACTCCTTGGATGAGGAATTAAATTTTGCAAATCCATAGTATATATAAATTGGCTTTGGGAGATGGTTTAATACAGTAGTTTTATTATTTTTTAAATATTTTTACCCTTTTGCTTAAAAAATGGTGAATTATCCTCCATGGTTGACATCATCATCTTGAATCCTATTGGTTCTTATAAAGTTTATTTTTGTTGTGCATTTTTCTTAGGAGGCCCAATTTAGACCTCAAAATTCCCCTAATGGCCATAAGAGTTTCCCATTGAAACCATAACTAATTAGCTATTAGACTACATATCTTCATATAGAACTTGCAAATAGTATGGTGGAAATGTGGATCTCATGACTCTTCATAATGTACAATGATTCATTCCATATTATTCATAGATCAAATGTCATTAAATACAACATTTATCATAATGTACAATGATTCATTCATAACTCTTTTCGATTTGTTCATATTCATTTTAAAAGAAGTAACTACTATGTATTCCACTTCTACTCTAGATAGAGAAAGTAATGACTCTTTCTTGCTTAACCGTGCAACCAAAGATTCTTCTAAGTAGAATTATACATTGTCCACTTGTACTTTTCATGTCATCCACACAAGCCTAGTTGAATCTCTCTATGTTGTCAATGTAAATTTCTCACCTTTTGGGTACTATAGTCCATTGTTTGTAGTCTCTTTCACTTGTATCTTAATATATGTTTGTTGGTAATAGATGACTACTATATTGAAATATTCCAACTAATATAAATTCCAAAATTATATCTAGTCTAAACCTTGTTATGTATATCAAGCTTCCTATCATATATATGTAAAGGTTATGATCAACATCACCTCATTCATCATCCATCATCTTATCAAATTGATTTGATAAAAACACATTAGCCAATAAACAAACCATTGAAACCAAAAGTGATTTGATAGTTCTATAGGTAGAGTTTGTAAAGGGCCAGGAAGCCTTTGGATCTCATATTTTATGAAAGGTGACATATCCAGTAAATGCCCCTACAGTCAATCTCTGGAATAGATCTAAATAGAAGGTTTTCATTTTCATATCCATGGTCTCAAACAAGGAGAGAGAAAAAACCTTTTATATTCAACATGTAAAACACAAATTAGCCATAAAAGTTTCCCATTGAAACCATAGCTAATTAGTTATTAGACTACATATCTTCATATAGAACTTGCAAATAGTATGGTGGAAATGTGGATCTCATGACTCTTCATAATGTACTTGCTAATTCATTCCATATTATTCATAGATCAAATGTCATTAAATAAAAGATTTATCATAATATACAATGTTTCGTTCCATATTCATTTTTAGATTCATTCCATATTCATTTAAAATAAGTAACTACTATGTATTCCACTTCTACTCTAGATAAAGAAAGTAATGACTCTTTCTTACTTAACCATGCAACCAAAGACTCTTCTAAGTAGAATTATACATTGTCCAAGTAATGACTCTTTCTTGCTTAAACATGCAACCTAAGACTAGATTCTAATTAGAATTATACATTGTCCACTTGTACTTTTCATGTCATCCACACATGCCTAGTTGAATCTCTCTATGTTGTCAATGTAAATTTCTCACCTTTTGGGTACTATAGTCCATTGTTTGTAGTCTCTTTCACTTGTATTTTAATATTTGTTTTTTAGTAATAGATGACTATTATATTGAAATATTCCAACTAATATAAATTCCAAAATTGTATCTAGTCTAAACCTTGTTATGTATATCAAGCTTCCTATCATATAGATGTAAAGGTTACGATCAAAATCACCTCATTCATCATCCATCATCTTATCAAATTGATTTTATAAAAACACATTAGCCAATAAACAAACCATTGAAACCAAAAGTGATTTGATGGTTCTATAGGCAGAGTTTGTAAAGGCCCAGGTAGCCTTTGGATCTCATCTTTTATGAAAGGTGACATATCCAGTAAATGCCCCTACAGTTAATCTCTAGAATAGATCTAAATAGAAGTTTTTCATTTTCATATCCATGGTCTCAAACAATGAGAGAGAAAAAAACCTTTTTATATTCAACATGTAAAACACAAATTAGCCATAAAAGTTTCCCATTGAAACCAAAAGTGATTTGATACAAAACATAGGTTTTAACCTAAGAGTAAATGCCCCTACAACCAATCAATCTCTGGAAAAGTTTTAAATATAGAAGTTTTCATTTTCATATCCATGGTCTCAAACAATGAGAGAAAAAAACCCTTTATATTGAACATGTAAAACACAAATTAGCCATAAAAGTTTCCCATTGAAACCAAAAGTGACTTGATACAAAACATAGGTTTTAACCTAAGAGTAAATGCCCCTACAGTCAATCAATCTCTGGAATAGTTTAAAATATATAAATTTATCATTTTCATAGCCATGGTCTCAAACAATGAGAGAGAAAAAAACCTTTTATATTCAACATGTAAAACACAAATTAGCCATAAAAGTTTCCCATTGAAACCAAAAGTGATTTAATACAAAACATAGGTTTTAACCTAAGAGTAAATGCCCCTACAGTCAATCAATCTCTGGAAAAGATTTAAATATAGAAGTTTTTCATATTCATACCCATGGTCTCAAACAATGAGAGAAAAAACCTTTTATATTCAATGTATGTAAAACACAAATTAGCCACATATGGAAAAGTTTTAAATATAGAAGTTTTTCATTTTCATATCCATGGTCTCAAACAATGAGAGAGAAAACATTTTATATTCAATGTATGTAAAACACAAATTAGCCACATCTCTAGAATATATCTAAATAGAAGTTTTTCATTTTCATATCCATGGTCTCTAACAATGAGAGAGAGAAAAAAACCTTTTATATTCAACATGTAAAACACAAATTAGCCATAAAAGTTTCCCATTGAAACCAAAAGTGATTTGATACAAAACATAGGTTTTAAACTAAGAGTAAATGCCCCTACCATCAATCTCTGGAATAGTTTTAAATAGAAGTTTTTCGTTTTCATGTAAAAAACAAATTATCCATAGAAGTTTTCCATTGAAACCATAAGTGATTTGATACAAAACATAGGTTTTAACCTAAGAGTCAATGTATGTAAAACACAAATTAGCCGTAGCTCTAGAGAATCTAGATCAAAATAGAAGTTTTTCATTTTCATATCCATGGTCTCAAACAATGAGAGAGAAAAAGCTTTTTATATTCAACATGTAAAACACAAATTAGCCATAAAAGTTTCCCATTGAAACCAAAAGTAAGTTGATACAAAACATATAGGTTTGAAAACCTAATCTAGTAAATGCCCCTACATTCAATCTTTAGAATAGATCTAATTAGAAGTTTTTCATTTTTCATATCCATGGTAGTTCTGTAGGCAGAGTATATAAAGGGCTAGGTAGCCTCTGGATCTCATATTTTATGAAAGGTGACATATCTATTAAATGCCCTTACAATCAATCTCTGGAATAGATCTAAATGCCCCTACAGTCAACATGTATTAGTATTTAGAAACAAAAAGTAATTTGATACAAAACACAGTTTTTAACCAAGTCTATATTTTTTCATTTTCATATCCATGGTCTCAAACAATGAAAGAGAAAAAACCTTTTATATTCAACCTGTAAAACACAAATTAGCCATAAAAATTTTCCATTGAAACCAAAAGTGACTTGATACAAAACATATAGGGTTTAACCTAATGTAGTAAATGCCTCTACATTCAATCTTTAGAATAGGTCTACTTAGAAGCTTTTCATTTTCATATCCATGGTAGTTTTGTAGGCAGAGTCTGTAAAGGGCCAGGTAGCCTGTGGATCTCATCTTTTATGAAAGGTGACATATCTAGTAAATTCCCCTACAGTCAATCTCTGGAATAGATCTAAATGCCCCTACAGTCAACATGTATATAGTATTTAGAAACAAAAATTAATTTTATACAAAACAAACTTATATAGTTTTTCATTTTCATATTCATGGTCTCAAACAATGAGAGAGAAAAAACCTTTTATATTCAACATGTAAAAAAAAAATAGCCATAAAAGTTTCCCATTGAAACCAAAAGTGATTTTATACAAAACTTGGGTCAGGTAGCCTCTGGATCTCATCTTTTATGAAAGGTGACATATCTAGTAAATGCCCCTACAGTCAATCTCTTGAATAGATCTAAATTCCCCTATAGTCAACATGTATATAGTATTTAGAAACAAAAATTAATTTAATACAAAACAAACTTATATAGTTTTTCATTTTCATATCCATGGTCTCAAACAATGAGAGAGAAAAAAACGTTTTATATTCAACATGTAAAAAAACAATTAGCCATAAAAGTTTCTCATTGAAACCAAAAGTGATTTGATACAAAACATATAGGTTTTAAAACCTAATCTAGTAAATGCCCCTACATTCAATCTTTATAATAGATCTAATTAGAAGTTTTTCATTTTCATATCCATGGTAGTTCTATAGGTAGAGTCTGTAAAGGGCCATGTAGCCTCTCGATCTCATCTTTTATGAAAGGTGACATATCTAGTAAATGCCCCTACAGTCAACATGTATATAGTATTTAGAAACAAAAAGTAATTTGATACAAAACATAGTTTTTAACCAAGTATATAGTTTTTCATTTTCATATCCATGGTCTCAAACAATGAAAGAGAAAAAACCTTTTATATTCAACATGTAAATCAAAAATTAGCCATAAAAGTCTTCCATTGAAAGCAAAATTGATTTGATACAAAACATATAGGTTTTAACCTAATCTAGTAAATGCCCCTGCATTCAATCTTTAGAACAGATCTAGAATTAGAAGTTTTTCATTTTCATATCCATGGTAGTTCTATAGGCAGAGTCTGTAAAGGTCCAGGTAGTCTCTGGATCTCATCTTTTATGAAAGGTGAGATATCTAGTAAATGCCCCTACATTCAATCTCTAGAATATATCTAAATGCCCCTACAGTAAACATGTATATAGTATTTAGAAACAAAAATTAATTTGATACAAAACATAGGTTTTAACTAAGTATATAGTTTTTCATTTTCATATCCATGGTCTCAAACAATGAGAGAGAAAAAACCTTTTATATTCAACATGTAAAACACAAATTAGCCATAAAAGTTTCCCATTGAAACCAAAAGTGATTTGATACGAAACATATAGGTTTTAAAACCTAATCTAGGAAATGCCCCTACATTCAATCTTTAGAATATCTATCTAATTAGAAGTTTTTCATTTTCATATCCATGGTAGTTCTATAGGCAGAGTTTGTAAAGGGCCAGGTAGTCTATGGATCTCATCTTTTATAAAAGGTGACATATCTAGTAAATTCCCCTACAGTCAATCTCTGGAATAGATCTAAATGCCTCTACAGTAAATGCCCCTACAGTCAACATGTATATAGTATTTAGAAACAAAAAGTAATTTGATACAAAACATAGGTTTTAACCAAGTATATATTTTTTCATTTTCATATCCATGGTCTCAAACAATGAGAGAGAAAAAACCTTTTATATTCAACATGTAAAACACAAATTAGCCATAAAAGTTTCCCATTGAAACTAAAAGTGATTTGATACGAAACATATAGGTTTTAAAACATAATCTGGTAAATGCCCCTACATTCAATCTTTAGAATATCTATCTATTTAGAAGTTTTTCATTTTCATATGCATGGTAGTTCTATAGGCAGAGTCTGTAAAGGGCCAGGTAGCCTCTGGATCTCATCTTTTATGAAAGGTGGCATACCTAGTAAATGCTCCAACAGTCAATCTCTGGAATAGATCTAAATATAAGTTTTTCATTTCTCCCATGCATTTGCAATAAATGTCAATAAATAATATATATATTTTTATTGAATTTGTTTTTTTAGGGATAACAAAACCATTAAATATGGTTGAAAATGGTAATTATGCATAGAAGTTTCTTGCTATCCCAATCCAGGGAATGTAGTGATTACATATGTGCTTTCCTATATTGCGACTAGCAAAGTCATCCAAAGGAAAATGAATATACTAGCAAAGTCGTCCAATTAGTTTTAAGACGCTCTTCTTAAAAAATTCTTGAGATTCATCTCTTAAAGATGAATTAGTGTTGAGACGCTCTCCTTCAAAATTTATTCATCAACATAATTTGTTTACACTTTAAATCAAACATTAATTTTCTGAACTTTATCTTGAATTTAATTTAAATTATTTATTTAAAAAAATAATTGTAAATGTCCACCGTAGATATATATATCATGGAGGATGAATGACGAAGATCAACAGAATCTCATATCTCTACGAGAGGGGAGGATCAGGGATCGGTATCGAGAGCTGTTCATGGTAAATTTAAATATAATCTTAAATCTCCATACATGTGTGTACATATGGAATTTATTTTTTATCAACTTTGTGAGTTAAATTAGTTGTTAAAATAAGTTTCATTTTTTATATTTTAGGAGCTAATAAGAAGAAAAGGGTCTCTACTCCAGCCATGGATGCCCAGGGTTCACCCAGTCGTGGTATGGTTTGAACGCAATTTAATCAATGAATATGTACATGTGTATTTATATGTACATGAATGTATTTTTCAATTGATTATAAATTCGTATTTGTTTATGAAACTTCTCTCTCCTCTCGAGAGGTTGGTGGTGGTTCAAATCCCCTTAGAGAGCCATCAATAAGTGGTAGCAGGTTGTGTGAAGGGGGTGATATTTATTCTCGCGGAGGCCAATCAACGGCTGGTGGTGTTGGTTCTCAACAGGGTCGTTCTGGGTCTGGTTCTCAACAAGGTCGTTCTGGGTCTTAACAGTTTCAGGGTGGAGAAGATGCTAACCAACCACGTCGAGGTTACCATCAATATCAATATTTTTTCATTGAATTTGTACAAATTTGTTTACACGTGTTTTTTCTAATATACAAAATTATATATATATTGATGCAGAGGCTGAAAATGTTCCAAATATTGGTCAAAATAGACACAGCGCAGAACGCTACATTCAAGAAGAAGTTTGTCTACCCACCACAACTTATTTGGCTAACATTTCTAATATACCATGGGAAAGAAACATGGTGCAATGCACCTTAGAAAGGTGTCAACAACTTCATGCAAAATTGCGGAGAGATCTCGTGGCTTTGACTCTACTTGCTGAGAGTCGACAAAGCCTCAAAATAGTTACACATTCATTGGGCGAAATAGTAAATATGTACAAAAATCTTGGGCCAACGACTGATACATTTGCAGAAGTCATGAGAAAGAGAAAGGAAACAGTAATGAGTCCCGATAAATGGGAGGATGTAAAACAAAAATTTACAAGAGATATGGTGAAGTCAATGTTTAATTTCAAGGAAAGGCCAAAAAGAAAAATGTTGAAAGTGCAATATTTAAAGCACCCAAATATAGCTCACTATTTGTATGATAGGCACCTTGCAGCCTATGGAAGACTCCCATGGAACGACGAGGTTCCTGTTTATTTTGCACAATTTTTTTATGCATAATTTTTTTTGAATATGAAGCCTAACTATAATGACCTTCCGTCAGAATTTTTTGGTCTAGAGAAAGGTCAATTGTATGATCGTAAAGGCACTAAGCGAGATGTGGAGTTGCCTCACCCTGAGCCGCCATTGGTGAGTCGACCTTTTCGGGTCGAAACTCTGCAGTCAAAGATGAATGCGACTTCTCAAATAAGTCGAGAAGCAAGGGATGTCATGATCGACAATGTTTACAGCGGATTGGGTGGAGTCAATGTTTGTCTAAATCGACAAAGAGCACTTGAAAATGTGTGTGCCAATTTTGTGTATTATACAGATGAAGAGATTGACAACATGAATGTTGAAGATCTTCGAATATATGCAAAGAATTGTCGCAATGGTTTTCAAGACCTAATTCTTCATGAGAAAGACGGCATGGAAATGGTATGTGTTAATGACCTTAGGGTTCAATTATTCTAACACATACATGTGTACAATTTGTAATAAATACATATGTATGTACATGTATACATTTATTTGTATGTACATTAATATAACAAAAATGTATCATTATATGTTAAAACACCATTTGCAGTTGTCACGCATGATGAATGAATAAAATGTTAATATCACATTTGGGACTTCTGGTTCAAACAATGCAGATGGGTCTCACCATCAAGATATGTTGGCAAATGTTAGTGTTTTTTAAGTGATATTTCTAAAATAAATAATTGTGCACACATGTACATGTGTATGTATATATAATGATAAAATGTTTTAACAGATTCCGATTCCGTCCGATGTTTTTGGGATGGCGGTACCTTCTTCTTCCTTGGGAGATGTACCTTCTACTTCCTTAGGAGATGTGCCATATCCACAAGAAGTATGGACAATTTTTCACTTTTAAAATTTATGTTTAAGTTATATATATATATATATATTCCACCTCAAAAAGTTCCATTAAAAATTGAGATATATATATATATATATATCTATATCTTCAGTTATTTTAAATTTTTTGAATTTTAGGTTCTTGGAGATTTTCATTTGGAGCCTCTCTTAGGAGATGTCCCAAATTCACCTGCAGAAGTATTCAATTTTTCACTTCTATATATATATATGTGTGTGTGTGTGTATTTTTTTAATTTAGTTATAATTTATAAATTGTTGTTTATTTAAGTTTTATTATAAATTGAGATCTTGATCTTGAGTTATTTTATACTTTTAAAATTTTGAATTTTAGGTTCCTATAGAATATTTCTTTAATCCACGGACTTTAGCGACGGAGATAGGAACATCCACACCATTTCAACCATTTGAACAAGTTGTCTAATTTTTTTTTTAATATTATTGAAAATAAGTTTATATATGTACACATGCATTTTCATCTGAAATTTTTTAATATATATATAACTGTACATGTATATTGTACAGTTTACTATTGCAGATGTTCCCATGGGGGGGGGGAACTTGTAGCAGGTGAACAAATGGAGAGGGAACCTCATGAGGTATTGCATGATTTTTTTTTATATTTTGTTTTTTACATGAAGTTCTATATATATTCTCACTCATTTTTAAAACATCAGACTTTAATGTTTGTACATGTGCATTGTGTACAGGTTTCCCAGGCTTCGCATGATAGTGCGCAGATTGAGACCCTGATAGGAAAAATGCTACATCCATCTCTATTTGATGGACATGATTTGTAGATTTGATTTCAAGATTTAGATAGTCTTAAATTTAATTTTTCATATATCATCTAGATGCACTGTCATATATATATATATATATATATATAACTTGATACTTGATACTTGTGAGATCTACAATTTTTGGACATATTTTATTACAGTGTTAATATAATTTGTTTTGTTCCAAAAAGTTAAGTTTTGGATGGTTTTAGTACTTTTGGCATGTGAATGTGAAGTAATGTTGTTATATAATTTGTTTGGTTTTTAAAACTTTTAAGTTTTGGACAATTGAACTACTAGTAATGTTGTCATCTATAAATTAATGTTTTGCTTCTGAACTACATTTGGCATGTTATGTAATGATGTGTTATAATTTGTTTTGTTTTTTAAATTTAAGTTTTGTTTTTCTTCTGAACTACATTTGGCATGTTATGTAATGATGTGTTATAATTTGTTTTGTTTTTAAAATTTAAGTTTTGGATGCTTGAAGTACATTTGGCATGTGAAGTAATGTTGTGATCTATAATTTTTTGTTAAATTAAAAGTTATGTTTTGGATGGTTTCAATCTACATTTGACATGTGATATAATGTTAAATGTTTTTGTCGGATAGTTGAACTATAATTAGCATGGCATGTGAAGTAATGTTACATGATATAATCAAAAAGTTTTTAAAACTCAAGTTTTGGATGGTTTCAATCTACATTTGGCATGTGATATTTAATGTTAAATGATTAATGTTTTTATTGGATAGTCAAGAACTACAGTTGGCATGGCATGTGAAGTAATACGTGCATGTGAAGTAATGTTGTGATCTATAATTTTGGATGGTTTCAATCTACATTTGGCATGTGATATAATGTTAAATTTTTTTATTGGATAGTTGAACTATAATTGGCATGGCATGTGAAGTAATGTTGCACGATATAATCAAAAAGTTTTTAAAACTCAAGTTTTAGATGGTTTCAATCTACATTTGGCATGTGATATTTAATGTTTAATGTTTAATGTTTTTATTAGATAGTCAAGAACTACAATTGGCATGGCATGTGAAGTAATATGTGCATGTGAAGTAATGTTGTGATATATAATTTTAGATGGTTTCAATCTACATTCGGCATGTGATATAATGTTAAATGTTTTTATTGGATAGTTAAACTATAATTGGCATGGCATGTGAAGTAATTTTGCACGATATATAATCAAAAAGTTTTTAAAACCTAAGTTTTGGATGGTTTCAATCTACATTTGGCACATGTGATATAATGTTAAATGTTTTTATTGGATAGTTGAACTACAATTGGATGGCATGTGAAGTAATGTTGTGATATAATCAAAAAGTTTTTAAAACTAAGTTTTGGATACCATTTTAATCTACATTTGGCATGTGATATAATGTTAAATGGTTAATGTTTTTATTGGATAGTTGAACTACAATTGGGATGACATGTGAAGTAATTTGTTTTGATATAATCAAAAAGTTTTTTAAAGTCAAGTTTTAGACATGGTTGAAGTACATTTGGTAAGTTTTTAAAAAATTTTCACTCAAACAATAGTATGTAGTATGTAAATTTTTCATTAATGCACATAGAACATATTCGACCATTGGACAAGCAAATTTTGTACTAGATTTTCAATCAGGAATAGAGATGTGGGTCAAATCCCACCAACAGTCGAAGAAGTGATCTGAGTCTCTTCTCTAAAAGGAATCTTCGTACAAAATTATATTGCGGATAATTTATTTACATTGTGGATACTTTTTACCAAAAAATCCCACAAGAAAAAATACGTGCATTGAGTTCGTGTATATATCCAGTTCATGCAAAAATTTTCATCAATGCACATAGAAAAACTACTTTCAGTTAATTGCATTCTAGAACATATATATTGAGTACGTGAAACATTTTTCATCAATGCACATAGTAAAACTACTTGAACAGTTAATTGCATTCTAGAACATATACATATATATCCAATATGTATGCAACATTTTTCATCAATGCATGTATAAAAAAGCTACTTTCAGTTGATACTAGAGTGTGCATGTACCAAAACAATTTGTACATGTGCAAACACTTGCATAGATAACATAACAAGGAAGCTCAATTTTTAATTGAGTACTGGAAGTTCTAGAACATATAATCCAAAGAGAATAAATTGTTGGGCAGTTCAATAAAAAAAATTCCAATGGAATGCCATCTTCAATAATCCGTTCATGATCGGATTTTAACATTTTCCATTTCTTAATATTCGTTTTTTTCTTTGATTGAACCTCGATCAAATTTATGCGTGTTACACACACCAAGTGACTATATTGAAAACTTATGAAATCAGGTTCATAGTCTTCAAAGTAAACAAAATTCCCACTTTGATTAGTTTGTCTGAAAAAATAACCTTTCAGTATAATAGATCCTCTTTCATATGGAAATCTGTGATCATTATAGTCTTCTAATAATTTCATTTTTCATTTATTGAAACGCATCAAATAATACTTCACATTTTCATCGTTGTCAGTAGGAGAAATTACAGCAAAAAAATCTCCCGTACAATAAAACAAACTTGACAAAATTATACATATATTCAAATTTATTTCTAGATCTTTATCATTAGAAAGCAATTCAAATGTTACCTTCTCTAACAAGATCAGACACTCGATCACCATCAGATGATATTATAGTCTCCTCTGAATGCATTTCTTCAAACATTGCAACAGACATTTTTCCCTTTGTATTTAGCTATGTATGATTCCAATCTTTTACATACATTTTGTTTTCACAAACGTCATTGGATTTTGTGTTGTCTATGCAAACAGGACAAAAACAATAATATTTTCTTTTATCCAATGCAAACACATTTTTGGACGACTTTGTTTTAATTGAATGCAATTTTCGAGTCCCATCCCAATATGCAAAAAAAAACCTTTATATGGAAAATTTAAAGAAGAATGTAAATATGATATCAAAATACAATAAAAAATAATCATTGTGATAAATGTACATTGTTTATATAATTAGATATTCAATAAAAATTAAATTGAATGTACCTTCGCACTTCCCTTGATCGGTTAGTCTCATGGCTTAGAGCAGCGATGCACCATTGAACAACTTCTTTTGCATCTACAAGTCGGCTTGCAGAGGGGTTCATTTGATATCTTCGAAGTGCTCATTTTATGCATGCCCCTGCACCGTCATGTTTTCCTTTTCCATGGCCAGTCTCAAAGAAATTCCAACAATGTTTAATGCAGGTTTTCTTATGAAAACAACGCAACCAAAAGAATGATCGTGCAGATTTGAATTGTCCTACGCATCTGTCTAACCATATCCAATGTTCATTGAATGTTATTCCACGGTTTTTCAAGGAATCATAAAATTTTCCAAAACAATGTTTTACAAAATATGTATCATGTGTACGATCGTCACTGATATAAAGTGATATTCTTTAATAATATGTCGGTTTTCATTGGTGATTTCTATATGATCGACGTTTTGTTCAGCGTGTCTATATAGAATATGGACGTGCATGGAGACTTGGTCAGAATGATAGTATTCACTCTGAATTTCTTTTTGTGGAACAAATGTGTAGTTTTCTGCAAAATCAATTACAGGCAAAATGGTCCCTGGTGGAAAAAATTCACGAGATTTTTTGAATTGCAAGTCTTGCCATCGAGCTCTATGGGAATGCTTGGTGTATTTGTAAATTTCTGCCTCAAACTTTCTCAAAAAGTCTATCACAAAAATTTCTTCTTCTCGTAATTCAATTATTTTAACACTATTTGTAGCATGAATCGATGTATGGATATATTCATATCTCTTCCATTTCACTTTCATGTTGGACAATGATTGATCATTTATATCAGTACAATATTTGTTTTGAAATTTAGTCAAATTTCCACAATCATCGCATTTTTTACCACCAACACATTTCTTTTCGTAAAATAGTTCATCGCTTTCTTTTTCACATAGAATTTGAGATATGAAATCACGGATAGTAGAAGGAGGAGGTGAATCCTTCCAAAATGTTCTACCAAAATCAAGGAATGTGTGATAATATAACTCAAATTCCACATGATAACGACAACAACAAGTGTCGCGTACGGTGATAGGTTTTACATACCATGGTTTTTGTTGAACAAAAGCACTGATTAAAACATGAATTTCACAATTCTCTTCTTTGAACTTGTTGAACAACTCTATCTGAGTGGTTTCCAAGAATTTTTTTTCATGTTCTTCGTACTGATTTCGTGCTATTCTTCTTGGCATCACCTGCCTTGCATTTGGCGAAACACGCGAATTGTTCTTCCAATATTCATATATTATTTTTTTAACATTTTCTCCAAATCTATTTTTATATGGTTTCCTACAAATAGCTCTCCAACAAGCAAGTTCATCATTTACATCTATTTGCAACCGAAATTTCCGATGTTTGTGCAAAGTTTCTCGCGAGGTTCCTAATGCTCGTGCCATAGATTTTACCAAGCGATTCTCTTTAGTACTTGATGAAACCACTGCCATATGTATTGCTCTACGTACAACTGAAAAAAATTTCTGTCTAGATCTTTTCATTGAATTTATAGCACTATTTATATTTTGTATCACATTTTCCTTCATTTTTTTATCTTTGGTTGATTTTCGAATACCCAATAAAGTCGTAGCTTCTTTTAATTTCCTTAATGATAGGAGACCTTTCAACATTTGGGCTTGAACTGTCACATTTTCCTTTATGAAATACTTCTAAAAAATGCGGTTAACACGATATCGTATATAATGGTCAACTTTTTTATCTCCATATGTGTGAGTGTCAACATTTTCTAACATCTCGTCATCGACATTGATTTCATCTGTACATATTCGAATGAATAGTACATAATAAGTTTACATATTCAATAAATAACTAAATTAATAAATATATGTATAATTTCAATAATATGTGCATGTTTTTAACATACATATATATATATATATATATATATATATATATATATACACCTTGTGATTCAATTTTTTCACCTGAATTTCTTTAAACATTTTCACCATCTTCAATCATTGGTTCAATATCTCTTTCACTTTCTCTTTCAAAATTTTATATCTCATCATCAATTTTTTGAGGAATATCTCTCTCTGTTTACATTGCAAAATATTTTTCAAATTAGTTCATCAAATAAAAATTAAGCTTCACATTTTACACTAGGAAAATTTTAAATATATCAAAATCATAATATTTACATTTACATACCTATTTCAACTTCTAGTTGAGGTTGATTTTCCCCTTCAATATTTGAGAGTGCTTCTATCTTTCTTTTGCGAGATTGTCTCGTCTCTTCTCTACGTTCCTCAGGGTCTATTTTTTTATCATATTGTCTCGTACAATTTCTTCGATTTCCCATGATAATAGGGTATGAAGTTCAAAAAATTTCCTTCAAAAATTTAGACAAAAACTCAATTAAAAAAACATCACAAAAGATTTAATTTAAAAAAAAACTCATTTTATTTTTTTTGCAAAAAATACATACTTCAATCCAAAACACTTACTTTAAAAAATTCAAGAAAAAAATGTCTTATAAAAATGAAACGAAGTTCAAAATATTTCCTTCCAAGTCCTACAAAAAAATTTCATTTAAAAAGTTACACAAAAACTCATTTTAAAAAAATTATTATAAAAGATTTACTTCAACCCAAAACCCAAAAATGTCCTTTCGAAATTAATCCCAAATCCATACTTTAAAAAAAAAAGCCCAAAAAATTGTATCACATACCTCCAAGAAATGTCTTTTGAATGTACTTCCAAGAAAATTCTTTAAACCCAAAAAAATTCCTTGCAAAATCAGATCAAATGTATGAAAATAATGTGTCTCAAAGAAAATTCCTTTGAAGTCCTTTGAATTTACTTCTAAGAAAAGTCCTTAAACCCGAAACAATTCTTTGCAAAATCAGATCAAGACTTTTGTAAAATCATACCAAAAGTGCGAAAATATGCGAAAATAATGAATATAAATTGCTGTGAAATGTTTTTTTGGAAGGGCTTGGCGGTACTTTCTGCCGACGGAAAGTTAAGTAAAAGTTCGGCCGAACTACTTTGTCATTTGATTTAATGTGTCGTCGGTGCAAAAAATAGTTTGGTCGAACTTTGTTTGAGAGTTCGGCCGAACTAACGCGTCACCAGTTACACAGAGCCAAGCCCTGAATGTGTTTCTGCAACTTTGGACTGACTAAACTCCATGAAACATTCTGAATTAAGTGTCGGAACCAAGACAAGCATTTTCGGAATTGAATCTACTTTCAGGAAATATAACTTTCATGGAATTTCATAAATATTTACTAATTTTAATTAATTTTGTAATAAAATGGATGCAAGCAATTTCTAAAGGTCATTGTGATTCAGTGAAATCAAAATTCTGTATCTTCCAAAATACCTTGTAAAAAAAAATTGAAAAAATTATCATACATTACATTGGTCCGTTGTCTCTAATGGGTAGCTTTTAGATTTTTAGTGTATAACTTATATGTTAAGAAATTTCTTGCGTCGCGAAACATATTCAAAATATGTAGTTTTTCATATTGGACCAGTTCAAAATTTTTTAATAATTATGATATGCATCCATTGGCTTTATAGATATGACGAAACCGAAGTAGACTCTTTCTATATTGTTGTAACACATTTTGTTTCTCAAAAACACAAATTTTCAAAGAATACAACATTGTGTATTAACATGACTTCTTATGAATCCGTTGATTGTTAAAAAACACACACTCAAAGAAACGTTAAGTTGACATAACAAATGTGTATAAAAAAATTCCAAAAAATAAGTAATAGAAAGCTAAAAAAAAATTTGACAACTTTTATTTTTATTGCAAAATGAAATTCTAAATAGAAAAATTGTTTTAGCTTGCAAAAAATTGAAGAACTGAAAAAATGAAAGTTTTTTCTCAAAAAAGGACAAAAAGTGTAACCCAACTTCACATTTTCACCACACATGTACCACATGTGCTTTGTAATTTGCGAATTTCAATCTAGATTCATTTTAAATAACAAATGACAAATCAACTTGAGCTTTAAAAACAAAACATTTAATCTAAGATTGAATTTAAGTTAACATTATAACAACATGTCATCATGTACATGCAAAATGTAACAACTAAATGCAAACATACTTCATTTATTGTTACATATATTCATGAACTTAAATATGTAAAACCATAGATACATGATTGTTTTAAATGACACATGGTCATGAAAAATGTACCTAAATATCACCTTTAATAGACATCTACACCTAATTATATATCATTTACACAATGTTCAAATGCATAACATGTACCACATTTGTTTTGTAATTTGCAATTTCAATCTAGATTCATTTTAAATAAAAGTGACAAATCGACTTGAGTTAAAAAGTAAATAAATAAAATAAAATAAAAACATAATCTAATATCATCTAAGCTAACATTATAGCAACATGTGATCATGTATGCAAAATTTAACAAATAAATGCAAATTTACTTCAATCATTTTTCCATATATTCATGAACTTAAACATGTAAAACCATCTATGATTGTTTTAAATGATACATGATCATGCAAAATGTACCTAAATATCACCTTTAATAGACATCCTAATTATATAAAATTCACACATGTTCAAATGCATAACATGTACCACATGTGTTTTGTAATTTGAAATTTAAATCTAGATTCATTTTAAATAACAAATAGCAAAACAACTTGAGTTTTAAAAACAAAACATATAATCTAAGATCATCTAAGTTAGTTCATTATAACAACATGTGACCATGTATGGAAAATGTAACAACTATTAAATGCATTTATGTACGTCAATCATTTTTGCATATTCATGAACTTAAATATGTATTTAACCATCTATAATTGTTTTAAATGACACATGATCATGTGCAAAATGTACACCTAAATATAACTTTTAATAGATGTATGTCATAATTATATAACATTCATACATGTTCAAATGCATTTAACATGTACCACATGTGTTTTGTAATTTGAAATTTCAATCTAAAGTCATTTTAAATAACAAATGACAAAACAACTTGAGTTTTAAAAAAAAAACATATAATCTAAGATCATCTAAGTTAGTTCATTATAACAACATGTGATCATGTATGGAAAATGTAACAACTAAATGCAAATGTACTTCAATCATTGTTACATATTCATGAACTTAAATATGTAAAACCATATATGATTGTTTTAAATGACAAATGATCATGCAAAATGTACCTAAATATCACCTTTAATAGACCTCTGAATTATATAACATTCACACATGTTCAAATGTATAACATTTACCACATGTGTTTTGTAATTTGCAATTCCAATATGGATTCATTTTAAATAACAAGTGACAAAACAAAAAGTTTCAAAAACAAAACATAATCTAAGATCATCTAAGTTAATTTTATATAACAATATATGATCGTATGCCAAATGTAACAACTATCCAAAATTTAAAATTATTCAATAAAAGTAAATGTAGTTCAACTATACAAAATGTAAAATATGTCTAAAATTTATATCATGAACAATAAAAGTAAATATAACAATGTATAGTGTTATAAGCATCAAGTTATATAGAAAAGTAAATATGATTGCATAAATAAGACTATCTATATAGAAAAGTAAATAAGACTATCTATCAAATAAAATGTTGCATGTGCATCAACCAAATAGAGAATTTGATTGCAGTGTATTTTCCAGCAGCTTCTTGAGCCTTTTTGTGCTATCATCTGAAGAATGGGAAACCTACACAATGTATAAACATTAAAATTTAATGTTTTAAAATTGAATGAGAATGTAGAACTTCATAAAATAAAATAAAAATAAATAAATCATGCAATATCTCATGTAGTTCCCCCTCCATTGTCTCGTGTTGGTCATCCATCAATGCATCCTCCATGATAAAATGTACAATATACATGTGCAAGTATATATATATATATATATTCAAATGAAAATGCATAAATTAATGCAATAATATTAAAAAAAAAAAGTTAGACAACTTCTTGTTCAATTTTTTTGGATGTTCCTATCTCCATCATACACTCCATCGCTAAAGTCTTTGGAGAATGAAAATAATCTCCACAAACCTAAAATTCAAAAATTTTAAAATTGCAAAATAACTCAAGATCTAGATCTCATTTTTTAATGAAACTTTCACTTCAATTTATAACTTAAACATAAGTGAAAAATTGAATACTTTTTATGGTGGATTTGGCACATCTCCTAACAGGGAAGAAGAGGGTGGCTCTGAGCAAAAATCATCTCCACAAACCTAAAATTCAAAAATTTTAAAACTATAAAATAACTCAAAATCTAGATCTCATTTTTTAATGAAACTTTCACTTCAATTTATTACTTAAAAATAAGTGAAAAATTGAATACTTGTGACGGTGGATTTGGAACATCTCCTAACAGGGAAGAAGGGGGTGGGTCCATTGCAAAAAAATTCCTTGGAGAACAGAAATCATCTCCACAAACCTAAAATTCAAAAATTTTAAAATTGTAAAATAACTCAAGATCTAGATCTCATTTTTTAATGAAACTTTCACTTCAATTTATAACTTAAACATAAGTGAAAAATTGAATACTTGTGACGGTGGATTTGACACATCTCCTAACAGGGAAAAGAGGGTGGCTCCATTGCGAAAACAATCATTGGAGAACAGAAATCATCTCCACAAACCTAAAATTCAAAAATTTTAAACTTTAAAATAACTCATGATCTAGATCTCATTTTTTAATGAAAATTTCACTTCAATTTATAACTTAAACATAATTGAAAAATTGAATACTTGTGAAGGTGGATTTGATACGTCTCCTAACATGGAAGAAGAGGGTGGCTCCATTGCGAAAACATTGGATGGAATCATAATCTGTTAACATTTAATTATATACATACATATGTACACAATTATTTATTTTAAAAATATGTCATCATGATACTGATATAATAATAGCATAATAATTGTACATCAACATCATGAACAATTAAAAAACAATAACATTTCCAAACATATCATCTTGATTGTGAGAACCTGAACCTTCGACCGTGATATTATCAAAATTTTCGTTCATCAAGCATGTTAACTGCAAATGGTGAACACATGATACATTTTTGTTATATTAACATATACAAATAAACATGTATATGTAAATTACAAATTACACTAAAATATTCACCCTAACCATTAACACATACCAATCACATGCCCTCTCTCTCATGAATAATTAAGTCCTGCCAATCATTGTAACAATTCTTGCATATGTTTTAAGCTCTTCAATACTCATGTTGTCTATTTCATCATCTTTACTATACACAAAATTAGCATGTGAATTCTCTTTTTCTCTTTGTTGATTTAGACCAATATCAATTCCATCAAGTCCATTCTAAACAGTGTCTATGATGACATCCCGTTCTTCTCGACTAATTTGAGAAGTGGCATCCATCTCTGACTGCAAAGTTTCCACACAAAAAGGTTGGATTTCCAATGGTGGCTCGGTGCAAGGAAACTCAAAATCACACTTAGCGCCCCTACAGTCACATAATAGACCTTTCCCAGGACCAAAAAATTCAGAGGAAATGTCATTATAATTGGGTTTCATTCTCAAAAATAATTCTACATAAAATCATTTTAAAAAATAAAGAGGAACCTCGACGTACCATGGTAGTCTTCCATAGGAAGCAAGGTGCCTATCATACAAATGACAATCTATATCAGGGTTCTTGAAATGTTGCACCTTTAGCACCTTTATTTTCTATCCTTCTTTGAAATTAAACACAGATTTTTCCATTTATTTTGTAACTTTGTTTTTAACATAGTCCCATGTATCGGGACCCATCACTGTTTCCTTTCTTTTCCTCATCACTTCTACAAAAGTATCTATGGTTGGCCCAAGCTTTTTGAAAACATCTATAAGTGTGCTTAAAGAGTGCTTAAATATTTCTAAGCTTTCTCGACTCTCAGCAGAGAGTTTCAAAGATAGAAGATATTTCTTCAATTTTGAATAAAGATGTTCACACGTTTGTAATGTGCATTGTTGGATGTTTGTTTCCTAAGGTAAACCGAAAATTTTAGAAAGATAAGTCGTGGTTGATGTACAACCTTCTTCTTGAATAACACAGTATGGCCTACATCTTTTTCGAGCAAACTTTTCACCCTCTGCATCAATATATAAAATTATATATAAATAAAAAAGCTTGTGAACAAATTTGTACAAATTTGTTTTTTAACCATAAAAAAATTATATAAATAAGTTAAAAAATTAATAATTGAATGAAAATAATATTCAGATTTATGGCCACCTCGAGATGGCTGGGCAGCATAATGCCCACCTTGAGATGATTGAGAACTAGCATGACCACCCATTGATTGGCCACCACCCATTGGTTGAGAACCAACATGACTACCCATTGATTGGCCACCGGGGGAATGTGTACCACCACCCTCACATGATTGGCCACCGCATATTGATTGGCCACAAGGGGAATGTGTACCACCACCACCCTCACACAACGAGAGGGAAGTTTCATAAAAAAATATGAATTTCTAATCAATTCAAAAATACATACATACATATATAAATACATACATATGATTTATTAGATTGCGTGAACCATACCATGATTGTGTGAACCATGGCTAAGCTCTATTTATTGAGTAGATACTAAGTTTCCTCCGAACTCCTAAAAAATGAAATTTATTAAAAATTAATTTAACTCACAAAATTGATAAAAAATCAATTCCATATGTATACATGTATGTACATGGGGATAAAATTATATATATTCAATAAAAAATCAATTCCACATGTATACATGTATGTATGGGGATAAGATTATATATTCAAATGTCATTTAAAAACATGCACATTTAATATAAATACCATGAACATCCCCCGATCCATGATCCCCCTCTCTCATAGAGACATGGGATTCTATTGATGTTCACCTCGAAGAATCATGCCCCAAACGATCATCCTCCATGATATATATATATATATATATATATATATATATATATATATATATATATATATCTACAGTGGACATTTAAAATTATTTTTAAAATTACTATTTAAAATAAATTCAAAAGAATTCAAAACATTGATGTAATTTAGTACACAAATGTTGAGCACAAACACAAATTATGTAAAACACAAAAATTTCAAAGCACAAATTGATGTGTAAAACTCACTTTAAACAAAAATTTATTGAAGTCCTGCACATTTTATTTTATAAAACATGAATTTCACCAAGTTGTGCTTACATGGTGGGAGCACACTTGGTATATAATTTAAAAAAACACATGGTCATTAAAAATGACACATTTATAATTAAAACACACACACACATATCAAAGATATGTTACAATGTCAATCAATAAATTTTGAAGGAGAGCGTCTCAACACTAATTCATATTTGAGAGATGAATCATCAATAAATTTTGAAGGAGAGCATCTCAACACTAATTCATCTTTGAGAGATTAATCTTGAATTTGCATTGCCCCATACAATACTAATTCATTTTTGACAGATGAATCTTGAATTGGCATTGCCCCATACAATATATCACCAGACATCTTATTAACATTTGCACAATGTCCCCGCATGCAGGTGATTAACTCGGCGGATTTGTTTGGCCACATGGCCTCACCTAGAGGCTGCACCTACCTCCCACGTGAGTGCTTTAAATTTGCTCCACTGGGTACCTGTAACATTCATTACCCAACAATTGCAACATTCATTCCAATGTACTGTGCCTCGACTCCTACGTTTCATTCTCTGGCCATATATGGCCAATGGATCCAACTCTAATTCGCATACGCTCCAGTTTTCTTTTCATTTTTCGCTCCCTATCCGTCGTGACTTGCAAGCCTCTAGCTTCTGCTCTACCATTCTCTGTATCACCTCCTCCCTCCACACTGCTTCTTATCCATCCTTTGAGCTCTCATTCCCTTCCCAGCATACCCAACATTCAGACGATGCAATGCCTCGTTGACATCGCAAGAGATGTCGCCATGAAGGAGGTAGAAGTTCTCCCTCCCACCCTCCAATTCTAGCTAATGGTGGAGTGCACAATGGCCCTCTTCATGGCTGTGGATGCTCCATAGGTCTTTGACCCTCAATTAATCTCTACCCAAATTTCAATTCTCCTCCTGGAGGAGCAGCATATCCATTCTGGCTCCGGCACTAGGAAGCGCCCTTGCAAGTTGGTCCTTTCTCATTCCTCCTCCCCCTCGGCAACGAAAATAGTGGGTCTTCTTGTCAAAAGCGTGGAGGAGGCTTCAGATAGTGGAGGGGGTAGTTCAGTGGAAGGCGCCCATCAAAATGATAATGAAGCCGACAAAAGGGCACGCTCAACTTCAACTCTAGATCTGGCCCCCTATCTCTCCAAGAAGGATGAAGCCCTCTTAGACTATGTATGCTTCATCATTTAAGAAATTCCTCCCATGGAGCATCATGACACACAGGACCAACAGCTGTAGAGCCATGGCTCTCCTCTTTCCTAGTATTTACATGCTTCTCTATTGTCTCTTTGTTTATCTTTTTATTTCTCAACAAACTCAGTTATTTGGATCTATGTCAACAACTGGTTTCCCCAAGAAGGGCAGCTCTCTCTCTGTCACACTAAACTCTCTAAGGGTTGGTTTCCCCCCAAAGGGCAACCCAAATTTTGAATTTTTGAAATATCTTTTTCCAACAGGGGTTGGCTAATATAGCAACCCCTGCCATGAAGCTCGAATGTATTTTTTGTACTATATAATAGAATTTAGCTTAACTTAGAAAAAAAATTGCACAATGTTTTATAGTAAATGATTGAAATTGTCTAACAATATTGTTTTCTTTTCCATGTAGTTGTTTTAGCCTCTCCTTTTTAACTTGGTACATGTCTTTCATCTGGTTGCACAAAAGTTCAGAATTGGTGAAAACTACAATTCCATTTTATTCATACTCCCTAGTTGTTCCCAAGTCTTCTATCAATGCAATATAATATGCTTCATTATTTGTTGTTCTTCAAGGTATATTCATTTTCCTTTGGAGGACTTTGTTAGTCGCAATATTTCATTGCACATATGTAATCATTGCTCTCCTTGGATTGGGATAAAAAGAAACATCTATGCATAATGTCCATTTTTCAACCACGTTTAGTGGACTTTTTTATCCCTGAAAAAAAAAAAAACAATAAAATATATTAAATGAACATTTATTGCAAATGCCTTAAATTTTATGGGAGAAATGACATGTACGGTTTCCAAAAACTCTAGGACCGCAATAAAATATTAAATGAACATTTATTTCAAATGCCTTAAATTTTCTAGGAGAAATGACATGTACAGTTTCCAAAAACTCTAGGACCGCAATAAAATATTAAATGAACATTTATTGCAAATGCCTTAAATTTTATGGGAGAAATGAGACGTACATGATTTCCAAAAACACTAGCAAATGCTTTAAAGTTTATGGGATAAATGATATGTACACGGTTTCCAAAAAAACTAGCAAATTCCTTAAAGTTTATGGGAGAAATATCATGTACATGGTTTCCAAAAACACTAGGATCATCCCTGCATTTAGCTATATAAGTTTTATAAAGATGATAAACATGTGATTCTAAAATCATCCTTGTTGTTAAAAAGGACAGGGGCTAAATGAGTAATAACACATCCTAGCCTTACTTGGATCCTCTTAAAAGGGAGAGTGCTAACTTCAGACAACCTCCAAAAACGCGGCCTTTCAGGTCCTTCACGCTGCCCAAATTTTTATGTAGCAGAGGATACTATACAGCACCTCTTCATAAGATGTTCCTTCGCCACTGCTTGCTGGAAAGAAGCTTTCCAGCAGGATCATCTTCCCTGGGGTTCACAGAGTACCGTTGCTGATCTCTTACACTCATGGAAGTCGAATTGCCCTTGGCAGCACAAGAAGAATCATGTGGCACGTAGAGTTTGGAACGCCCTTCCCTACACCATGATGTGGCGTATTTGGCTAGCTCGCAACCAAACAATCTTTAATGATAAGAAAATCGACAGTAGAAGGCTGCATAACAAGGCTAAAGGTCTCGTAATGGAAGCTGTAGCGATCAGCTGCGAGCGAAACTTTGACACGTTCGGGCTCATTGTCGAAGAGCGGAATTTCATTGGAGGTATGCTCAACCAAAGCAACAAAGATCTCTGCTTCGGGCATCACAGGAAAGATACCAGCAACATTCAAACTCCTAACAGCAGTTGGAAAATCAGAATGGCAGATAAGGAGTTCGCCCTCTGGTTAAAAAGCTACAACTCTTACTATTTATTTTTTGATGGAGCTTCCAAGTCAAATCCTGGTAAGGCCGGGGCGGGCGGAATCATCTGTAATGCTAGAGGAGACATCGTCCTTGCCTATGAATGGGGATTAGGTTCCACTTCTAATAACAAAGCTGAGGCCCTCGCCTTGTGTCAAGGCCTCGTTCAACTCCAAACTCTGGACATTCGCACAGCTACAGTTATTGGAGATTTGGCAATCATCATCAGCTTAATGGCTCATAAGCGAACAACTACCAATCTTCTACTCCAGCAAATACTAAATTGATGCCAAGATCTAGCCCAGCAAATGCAGAAAGTACGTTTCATTCATGTCCTACGTTCCCTCAACAAGGAAGTCGATACTTGTGGAAACAGAGCATGCCTCAAACCATTGGGCAATCTCAGCAGAAATTCCATAGAATCATTTTGCTTTCTGCCATGATTTGGAATGCTTCAGATCTTTTTTCCTGCATAGGCAGTATTAGTCACCATTTCCAAAATTTTGATGGCAGCCAGAATCCCTTTTGGGTAGCAACGAGTTCAGTCCCAGCGCAGTACATCCAGGATCAGCAGGCCTTGAAGGCGACCTTTCTGAATACATCATAGTTTAAGAATGTTTTACAAATGTAGTTTTTTGCTGTCCCAATTTGTTAGAATATATACTAGATCAGTCCTCCCTATAGTCAAGCATATTCGGAGCGCTCTGGATCCTGGGTTCGCTCAGGTCCCGCCCCTCCTCTTTTCTCTTGATTATGGCTCTGTAACTCTGGAGCTTTGACTCCCATTTCCTTTTTTATATACAAAACAGCACCCGATTATGTCAAAAAAAAATTAAAAAAAATAACACATCCTAGCCATTATGGTTAGTTAGTTGATAGTGGACCCCTATGAGATGATAGACACATTTAGCTAACATTTTTATAATTGTTGTTAAAAGGGACAAGGCTAAATGAGTAACAATGCATCCTAGCCATTATGGTTGGTTAGGTGATAGTGGACCCCTATGAGATGATAGACACATTTAGCTAAAAGTTTTATAATTGTTGTTAAAAAGGACAAGGGCTAAATGAGTAACAACACATCCTAGCCATTATGGTTGGTTAGGTGATAGTGGACCCTTATAAGAAGATAGGCACATTTAGCTAAAAGTTTTATAATTGTTTTTAAAAAGGAAAGGGGCTAAATGAGTAACAACACATCATTGCCATTATGTTTGGTTAGGTGATAGTGGACCCCAATGAAATGATAGACACATTTAGCTAAAAGTTTTATAATTGTTGTTAAAAAGGACATGGGCTAATGAGTAACAACACATCCTAGCCATTATGATTGGTTAGGTGATAGTGGACCTGTATGAGATGATAGACACATTTAACTAAATTTTTAATAATTGTTGTTAAAAAGGACATGGGCTAAATGAGTAACAACACATCCTAGACATTATGGTTGGTTAGGTGATAGTGGACCCCTATGAGATGATAGACACATTTAGCTAAAAGTTTTATAAAGGTGATAGACATGTGATTTTGAAGGCATCCTTGCTGTATTTTTTAATTGTTGGGTTTCTCATAAATGACATGTACATGGTTTCCAAAAACACTAGCCAATGCCTTAAAGTTTAAAATTTTTATAATTGCAGTTGTTAAAAAGGACAAGGGCTAAATGAGTAACAACACATCGTAGCCATTATGGTTGGTTAGGTGATAGTGGAACCCTATGAGATGATAGACACATTTAGCTAAAAGTTTTATAAAGGTGATAGACATGTGATTTTGAAAGCATCCTTGTTGTATTTTCTAATTGTCGGGTTTCTGAGAAATGACATGTACATGGTTTCCAAAAGCACTATAAAATGCCTTAAAGTTTAAAATTTTTATAATTGCAACTCTTAAAAAGGATAGGGGCTAAATGAGTAACAACACATCCTAGCCGTTATGGTTGGTTAGGTGATAGTGGACCCCTATGAGATGATAGACACATTTAGATAAAAGTTCTATAAAGGTGATAGACATGTGATTTTAAAAGCATCCTTATTTTATTTTCTAATTTATGGGTTTCTAAGAAATGACATGTACATGTTTTCCAAAAACACTAGAAAATGCCTTAAATTTTATAGAAAAAATGACATGTACATGGTTTCCAAAAACACTAGGACCATCCTTGAATTTAGCTAAAATTTTTATAATTTATTGCCAAAGAACATTAGTAACACCATATCCTAGCCATTATGGTTGGTTAGGTGATAATGGACCCCTATGAGGTGATAGACACATTTAGCTAAAAATTTTATAAAGGTGATTGACATGTGATTTTGAAAGCATCCTTCTTGTATTTTCTAATTGCTCGGTTTCTGAGAAATGACATGTACATCGTTTCCAAAAACACTAAATGCCTTAAAGTTTATGGGAGACAATAAAAATTCCATTGGTTGATGGTAAAAATTTTAAACAATAGTAGGTGAATTATTTATGCAGAGTAATAAAAGTTAATTCTAGGTTTTAAACATGTAATTTAACAATTTTCCATAACAATTAAAACAATTTACAATTTAACAAAAATCAGAAATCATTTACTGCCATAAGGATCATACAATAATCTTGTACAATGCTATAAATATCATACAATAAATTTAACAAAAATCGGAAATCATGTACTGCCATAAAGATCATGCAATAATATTGTTCAATGCCATAAAGATCATACAAAAATTTTAGAGTTTTCTATGCCATATGACATGTTATTTAGATATCATGGACCAATACAAAAAATGGACCTACGGATCTAAGTTAAATGTTTAGTTTTCTTTCCTATCTTCCTTTATGATGTCCTCTTTATCTCCCATTTATTTCGAAGGGTTACATGGATCATTTAAGTTTTCAAGTAAACTTGAAACTCTTTATTTACTTACACCGAGTCCAATGCATTGGATGTGTACTGATTGTGGGATTCTCATGTTGTTGTTTATTTTTTATATTAGTGTTGATGACATTGGTTCTACGTCCCATTATTACCATTTTCCAGCTACGTGAAATTTAGATTCACTCTAATCCAATTACAAGAGATGTCTCATCTTTTGGAACACTTTGAAAAATGGTTGTATTCATAGATGATAACATTCATTACATTAAAAAAGAAATTATTTGTAGTTTATATTCATAAATGAGAACATTCATTACATTAAAAAGGAAATTATTTGTAGTTTATATTCTAGATATGAGTCCAATTGTCAAAGTCAATTCCAATGGAATTTGGAAGTCCATTTGTAGTTCAACCTCTATGTGGGTATAAGTGCAAGCATAAAAACATTAGATTCTATCTTTTTTCCCTCTAAAGTTTATATTTAATCCAATTATTTTGTTGGAGAGATAGGAATAACCTGCAAAGTTTCGATTTTGCAAAGGTTGAGAAGCAGAAAAGGAAGACCAATTCATAGCAAGATTAATTTTGTGAGTTGTTTCTCTAGGTGCAATTCAAATTTCCATTATTCTAGGTATAGGTACAGTCCACAAGAACCTAAAATCCAAGGACCATTTCTAAAAACAAAATCGATATCACTCTGCAGTGAAAACTGGAAATGGAAATATTCTTTGCCACAAACATGGAAATTTGAAAAGGACTTTTGCCTGCAAATGAAATATGCAATGTTTCTTAATCAATCACTCGAGGGTTTTATTATTATACTATTATGTATTAAATATTTCCACCAGAATTTGGTATGTGGTCTACATGATACAAAGACTTATTTTCTACATTTATGGAGAGGAATTTAAGTTTAGATACTTCTTACGTTTTCCTAAGAAGCACACCTTAGAAGTTGCAAAAGATTTTGTAGTTTTCTAAGAGGAAGTTGTAGGAATATTTTCCAAAGATTTCAAAAATGTTTCAAAATATAAAAAAGGAGGGAAATTCACCCTCTCTACCTTGGAAAAATCATTTTAGTTTCTCAGTTCAAAGTTTTTAAATACAATTTTTTTTATCTAGGATTACTTTTAACTATATGAAAATGGATTAGGGAAACAAAGACACTATCCTGTGGGACTTAAATAAAAAATCACATTTGGAATCACAATTATTGAAATGATGGCTATGCTATTGTTGGAAATTAAAGTTCCACCTTGCACAAAGATTATATTTTATTTGAGATAGAATGATAAAGGAAGGGTTTTGTTTTTTTGAGACAGAGAATGATAAAGGATGATTGTCTTTTTTTAAGTACTTGATTTAAAATCATTATAACTGGCCCAAAGACATACTACATTTATAACCAACTTAACTGATAGGAAATTCAAAGTTCAAATTCAGAGTTCAAACCTGCTAACAACCTGCAGTTGCTCTAATTGTTAGGTGGAGAGGTTTAGTCTCCATAGGTCTCGAATTTGAGAAGTACACCGCCGAATTGTCATCAGAGTACTATGGAATGTGTCATACATTTCATATATTGAAACATAACTATGTCGAATTTGACAAGTAATTTCATATATTGAACATAACTTTGTCGATTTTGAGCAGTAATGCTAATTTCAAATGGATTTTGAAAAGGAATGGTAATTTAGGCAATAATTTCAGATGGATGGTGATTTTGTTGTTTGGTTTTTTAAATTCTCCAGTGTTTTTTCACACGGTGTTAAAATTTAGAGGTACATGAGTGAGCATGAAAAATGACATCAAGTGGATAGCATATTCAACTCCACAAAATATAAAAATATATCATTTCTTTACTTGGCCAAGTATTAACACTCTTATGTATAGTACACTCTTCTTGTCACTTATGAAACATATCCTGTCTAATTTGGTGTCAATATCAAGATCATGTAGTCTCTCAAATGTTTTTTTAGTTGGTACTTGGAATCATATTCTTTGGTTTACTTTCATAGATGGTTAAAATTTAGAGGTCCATGAGTGAGCATGAAAAAATAGATTAAGCAAAGAGTACATTCAACTCTACAAAATATAAAAAGATATCACTAATTTCAAATGGATTTTGATAACGAATGGTAATTTAGAAAATAATTCGGATGGATGGTGATTTTGTTGTTTGGTTTTTTATATTCTCCAGTGTTATTTCACATGGTGTTAAAATTTAGAGGTGCATGAGTTAGCATGAAAAATGAAATTAAGCAGATAGCATATTCAACTCCACAAAATATAAAAAGATATCATTTATTTCCTTGGCCAGGTATTAGCTTTGTTATGTATAGTACACTCTTCTTGTCACTTATGAAACATATCTTGTCTAATTTGGTGCCAATATCAAGATCATGTAGCCTCTCAAATGTTTTTTTAGTTGGTACTTGGAATCGTATTCTCTAATTTACTTTCAGAGATGGTTAAAATTTAGAGGTCCATGAGTGAGCATGAAAAAATAGATTAAGCAAAGAGCACATTCAACTCTGCAAAAATATAAAAAGATATCGTTAATTTCAAATGGATTTTGAAAAGGAATGGTAATTTAGGCAATAATTTCAGATGGATGGTGATTTTGTTGTTTAGTTTTTTATATTCTCCAGTGTTTTTTTACATGGTATTAAAATTTAGAGGTGCATGAGTGAGCATGAAAAATGAGATTAAGCAAATAACATATATTCAACTCTGCAAAATTTAAAAAGATATCATTTCTTTCCTTGGTCAGGTATTAACTCTGTTATGTATAGTACACTCTTCTTATCACTGATGTAACATATATGGTCTAATTTGGTGTCAATATCAAGGTCATGCAGCCTCTCAAATGTTTTCTTAGTTGGTACTTGGAATCATATTTTCTGGTTTACTTTCACATATGGTTAAAATTTAGAGGTCCATGAGTGAGCATGAGAAATTAGATTAAGAAGAGAGCACATTCAACTCTGCAAAATATAAAAATATATTATTTCATTTCTTGACCAAGTATTAGCTTTCTTATGTATATTACACTTTGGCTCAATCCGAAAAATTATATAGACTTGAGAGCTACTCCAAATGCATTTCTTTAATTGAAAAAAAAAAAAAAAAGATCATTATTTTCTGATACAAAGTAAATCCATAGAGATAGACATAGCCACATTTCACAGAAAAAGTTATAATCTTAAATTATTGAGAAGAAAATAAAAAACTACAATGTAGTGAATAATTTACAAATAACTCACAAAAAAATCATTACTATACAATAAAGTTGTAACTCTCTAACTCGAATTATTTAAATAATTTAAAAATATAAAATTAAATAAAACCAAAAAATTGCAACTCCCTAACTCAAATGGTTTAAATAATTTAAAATTATAAAATTGAATCTTCGAAAAGATAATCTTAGATTTACTCATTTTGCTAGATCGCTCATACATATGTAATTGTTCCTAAATTTAAAATTCTAAATCCACAAATAAAATTTAAAGCATTAAAGTTGAATTATAATATGGATTGCAACAGCTTTGAATAAAAATTGCATGTGAGGATTTTGACGATTTTGCGTTCACCAAATGTGGAAAAACAAGGCGATATGAGCTCTCAAATGCATAGCGGTTGGTAAACATGAATAGGGATAATTAGGTGAGGAAAAAAATAATGGATTACAATGTTATCTAAATGTATTATTTTCGTCTTTGAAGTCATCAAATACAATGGAGTTAGGGAAACGTCCTCATTCAGATCTTTCAAATTTATATGATGCAGGTACATATTTATAAAATAAATATTTGATAATGAAAAAGTTAGGGATTTCTTTCGAATTAAATTTCTATGTTGCAAATACCTATTTATAAAATAATTTATTTTATTTGATATAAGTAAAAAACTCATCAACTCTATACTAACATTACATTTTTGTTAAATTAATTTAATTAATTTTCATGTTAAAATAATTGCATTTACGATTATATTGGAACTTTGTTTTTTCTATTACTATTTTTAATTTCACAAATATTAAATAACAGGACTATGCACTAAGAGATTAACAGCGCTTCAATAGACAGATAGAGCGCCACATTTCACAGAGAGATTAATCAACAAGACTATACATCAAGCTGATTTGTTGTACAAGACCAAGCAGGTTCCATGGTATATTAAACTCTAGCTCAATCTGAAAAATTCTATAGACTTGAGAGCTACTCCAAATGCATTTCTTTAATTGAAGAAAAAATCACTGTTTTTTTATACAAAATTATGTAAATACACACAGACAGAGCCAAATTTCACAGAGATTAAATAATAGGACTATGCACCAAGAGATTAACATAGCTTCAACAGACAAACATAGAGCCACATTTCACAGAGATTAATCAATAGGACTATGCACTAAGTTGATTTGTTGTACAAGACCAAGCAGGTTCCATGGTATATTACACTCAAGATCAATCTGAATAACTATATAGACTTGAGAGCTACTCCAAATGCATTTCTTTAATTGAAAAAAAAAATCAATTGTTTTCTAATACAAAATTATGTAAATATAGACACATAGAGCCACATTTCGCAGAGATTAAATAACAAGACTATGCACCAAGAGATTAGTAGAGCTTCAACAGATAGACAGAGAGACGCATTTCATACATATTAATCAACATGAATATGCACCAATCCAGATTAGTTCTTATCCATAGGTTCGAGGGACGATATTAGTGACCACATCTCCATCCCCCTATGTCTCACGGTAATCATCATGGGACTGGAGGTACCTGTATATTACTTATGTACAGGTAAAAGGAAGGAAAGGTAGAGCCAATTCTAAAGTGAGTTAACTTGTAAAGAGTCAGTGAATGATCCTGCAAATTCAGAGCCAACCACAGAGGCAGTTGAAGCTACTGATCCATAATAAGTAGCATAAGTATCCTTTCCAGTAGCTTGAACATAACATCAACAATGGAAGCACCCCCCACCTATAGGATAGGGAATACAGTCATCAAAGCAAGCATTTGGGCCAATGTCGGGATTATAAATATACAGGTAAAAGGAAGGAAAGGAAGAGACAATTCGAAAGTGAGTTAACCTGTAAAGAATCAGTGAATGATCCCGCAAAGTCAGATCCAACAACAGAGGTAGTTGAAGCTATTGATCCATAATAAGTAGTAGAAGTATCCTTAGCAATAGCTTAAACAGAACAACAGCAATGGAAGCACCCCCCACCTATAGGATAGGGAATACAGTCATCAAAGAAAACATCTGGGCCATTGCCAAGATTATAAGTGAAGGCAGAGGGTAAAGCAAGTAAGCAAAGGTAAACAATAATCAAAGTTAGTAACTAAGGTAAGCCTATGGCTCTATCCCAGGCTTATCCGGGCAGTGGTCTAAGTGTTGGGGTGAAAGCATCTTGTGGGCTGTGTAAAAAGAGTGAAATGTATTCACAAACAATACTGGGGGGTAACTCATATAATAAAGGTAATGTCTCTGAGTAGGTGGATATAAAAGGTCAGTGATTCTCTATAAGTGAAGGAAAAGGTAGTTGATCCACCACTAGCAAAGGCAAGGTAAGCTGTTCGAGATCAGTGAGAGAAATAAATCCCTAATAGAAGTGAAGAGAGAGAATGAGAGGAGGGGTCTTCCTCATCAATACTATGAATAAGAGAAATATTTCCAACCACAAACTCATCATCCATTTCAGATTGACAAAATTGGTACAGAAGTTGTAACATGGGAAAACTATGGAAAACACCACTTATTCTAATAACTCGGTGACCTACCAATTGCAGAAGTAGGATTTATGGCACCGAGTTTTGGGTTGCAGTGTCGATATCCTTAAACTGCTCAACCACTAACAATTTGGTAGGAATAGTGGGACTAATGTTGTATCAATGAATGAACAATTTCTCAATTCAATGATCAATGAGTCTTTCTCCAAGTGAGTAGGCGAGGAGTAGTTGACTAATTGGACTAAGGAGTATTAGTAGCACCAATAGGATCAGTAGCATACACCACCAATATTAGTAACGCAGGAAACGTTATAGGCACTGGTAGAGGCTAAGGCATAGTCAGCTAGAGCTACAAAGCAAGGAGCAACACTCCCATTCAGAAAAGGTAGAGCTATTTGGTTAGGGGCATTGAGCTTGCTTGCTTCGCACCTTGGCCCTGTCCGGCATCAATTCAGAGGCTATTGAAACATGCCATAGATTGATCCGGAGGTGTTTCTGGTTGAACGTGGGTTGGAGGGAAGGAGGAAGTTTAGGCAGAAATCAAAGTTTTTTGGTAAAGGATAGGAACCTAATTGGGGTTGTCTGGTCAATCCAAAAATATATTCAAAATTTGTAAAGAAATAATTTATAAAGAAAGAACTTATATTTTAAAAAAAAATTATATATCTTAAATTTTTATATATTTAGAAATATGGGTGAACTTTAAACTGGGACGAGGAGACAAAGCACATCAAGGAGGGTGAGCAGATGACGAGGACGTAGAACGAGCACGCCGAGGACGCAGAGTAGACCCTACACAAATCTTGCAAACACAACAAAACATGAAAAAAAGATTAAAACAGGAAAAAAAACCATAAAGAAAAATTAGAACAAATAACAAAAATAACAACCTCCCGTTTACCTTCACACCTTCGCTTGCTCCCCTACTGGTCCCTGCTGGTTCAAGATCAGCACAACACACCTAAACATAAAAATCACAGCGCTCTCAACAGTCAGAAAAATTGCAGCGCTTCCAATGGTAACGCAACACAAAACTCAAAGAAA
The DNA here is from genome assembly GCA_034641835.2 of Pinus albicaulis. Lineage (NCBI taxonomy): Eukaryota > Viridiplantae > Streptophyta > Pinopsida > Pinales > Pinaceae > Pinus > Pinus albicaulis. The sequence continues at coordinate 17,310 of JAXQQM020066394.1, read as the reverse complement.
ACGTCTTGTGGTCTTGAGGGCACTAGATTTATAACAAAAAAGTTCGGTCGAACTTTCATACAAAGTTCGGCCGAACTAATAGTTCATCCAAACTAATAGTTTGGTTGAACTAAAAGTTCGGTTGAACTTTCATTGTTGGTTTTCCTATCTCTGACCAAAAAACTGGTTACCCATGCCGTCAATGTTAATGGCAGAAACAGTTTGGCCGAATTAATTTCAAAAGTTCGGCCGAAATTCCTCCAAAGTTCGGTCGAACTATTCGGAGAGTGAAATTTTCGGACATTTTTCTCACGAAAGTGTAACCCAGCTTCACATTTTTACCCACTGATCTAATTTTCCCGTGAATTAAATTAGGAGAAAAATGTAATGCCACATCACAAGACAACAAGAATGTGTAGACTGAGTTAATTTGACTTAGTAGGCTCATTTAATTCGAGTTGAGGGTTTAACTTGAGTCATGTAGAGTGTTTCCTAAATTTTAGGATCCTAGGTAGAGTTTAATTTGAGTTGTAATAATTTAATTCAGCTAAATTGGGTTAAAGTCAGGTAAAATAGTTCGAACTGTTGGAGGAACTAGTGGGAGGTCAAGTAGTGGGGTGTGTACTCTATGATCAACGAGTTAACTGATAAATCAATCATAAATAACTAATGCATGTGTGATCTACGATTTACCCATTTGAGATTGGAGTTCAAGGGAAGTGTACTATCAGTTGTATAATTTTCCGGGTTGTACAAATGGTGCATGCAATCAAAAGAAGAACCTAAAGGAACCACGCAATCCAATGGAGAAAAAATCCTATTGAATATGGGCCTAATTCCTCATTGAACAAAGCAAGAAAGTAGGATCTTGGAAGGCTAGGAAATTGGCTAAGTGTTGGCCAGAGGTAGTCTAGGAAGCTGTGACATAGATTGTACTAGTGCAGAGATTGTTCAGACTTGAACAAGCATTGTAGTTCTCCTCTATTTTACGATTAATGTACTACAGATAGGAAGGGGTTTTGAGCAGTGGCTTTCCCTTGAATATATACTTGTGTTATATGTATTGATTCATGTCGCATGTTTTTTATATTGCTTCTCAATAGTGAATTTATTTTCGCATATGAGTAGAAGTATATTTGAGTCTTATGTTTTAGAACATTGCATAAGAAATATTGAATATACAATTAATTTCTACATGGTATGAGAGCTAGAATCAAAATAGAGAAGAGAATTCAAAAATTTTGTAGGAGGTTCAAATTTCAATTTCAGTGTTGCAAGCTTTCTCCGGGACTGAGAATACGACTTCCACTGGACTCAGGCTCGAATATGATCTGGAAGGAACCAAAAATTTTGTGGCATGGAAGATCTATGTGGAGGTAGTATTAGATGATAACGGGCTACTAGATTACATCAAGACAAATGTAGTTAAACCCCCAGTAGCTAATGACCATGATCTCGCTCAGTGGAAGAAGGATGTAGCTAAAGTGAGGAGGATCATATTGGATGGAGTTCAAGATCATATTGTCTCGAATCTCCACGGGAAAGAAACTCCATTCTCGATGTGGAAAATACTGATAGACTCTTTTGAGAAAAAAAATGACCATAGGAAGTTGGAATTGAATGACAACCTTCATAGTATCAAAATGTAGAAGAATGACACAATTCTGAAGTACCTGAGCAAGTTTACAAAATTTTGTGATGAAGTTTGTGGGTGTTGGGATGGGGTCCCCTAAGGTCAATTTTTTGTATGATTTTTGTTAAAGTTTTGTTGAAACGCGTTGCATGTCAAATTCAAGGGGGTTGGGGGTGGTTCAAAGCTCCTTTATAATTGTAATGGGAAAAAAGTGAAACCATGAGTATCAAACCACGGTTTGAGACCAAGGTATGTGCATGTCAAAGTCTTATAAATATGTGAGTTGAGTAAGGATATCATATCATATCATATCTAAGGAAGTTAAGTTAGCGATGTTATGTTTATGTTGATCTAGTTTGTATTCAGTCTCGGTAGAAAGGCTCCTGTTGGCTGTGTGCATGGAGAACTAGTCCTGAGTTGTGTGCAAGGAATCTATTGTTGTGTGTGCATACGGAAGGAAATGTACTAGGTTAAGGACTAATTAATAAAGAAGAAGTTTTGGCGAACGCTGTTGCAATTTATGTGTTATGAATGACTATGTTGATTATCTGTTGATCTATTTCTATTGAACGCATATTTATCTGAGTTAATTATCTGCAAAAAGATATTTGTGTTTGTGTAAGGGTTACATCTGCGTTAAGGATTTTTGTGCAAGTATGGTTTCTGCTACGATACACTAGATCTGAATAGAGTATAAATAATTTGTTGGTGCATATCTGTTAAGGGTTTCATCTGTGCTTAGATTTTGTTTATGTGAAGTCTCGCGCAGGCCGATAAGCCTTAGATTTGATAATTAAGGTTAAGAACACATAAAACACTCCCTCAGGGTGCAGAAACTTGGTTCCAACACCCCCCCATACTGCTTCGGGTGAGACTTTGGTCTCCGCAAGCATATCACTGCCGAAAGGGCCAGTAGTTGGAGGGTTTTGATGGTTGCATAGAACACTCTGAACCTGGGTTAAGGCCCCTCAAGGCAACAAATGGTGTTGTTTCGAGGACTGGGAATTGTTTGAGGGAGATTTAATGTTGTGGCATCTGACAGAAAACAAATTGCAAGATTGGTTTGATAAGAAGGCGCGCGAATTTTCAATCCGAGAAAACTGAAACCTTAAGCTGTCTGTTGGGGATTGGGAGCAAAGGTATATCTACACAGAGGTCCATGAAATTTTCTTTGCTTCCTTTGCGAATGTGTTACAAGAGTGGTTATCTTAGCTTGCTGAGTTTTGGACATGCACAAAGGACAACGCGATCATCAGGTGGACTCCTGAACTGGTTTAATAGTTGGAGAAATCTAGTAATAAAACTACTCGCACAATATATTATTGGATTGATAGCGTTTTGAGTGGGTTTGTAACTGAATTTTCTATTGATACTTTTGTATTGTATTCTGAAGTAGAAATGAGTTTTTTTAAGAGCCCTAGAGATAATTTTTTTCCCTCATTGACTCTACAAATTAAAATGCTTTTATGTGAAAAGGGTACTTTGTGCAGCCACAATGAGTGAATGCACCAAAGAGGCCTGACTACGTGCAACAGAAAAACTTACAGGGTAGACCTAGAAGAAGGTTTTGTTTATAGCCCTCTAAAAGGTAAATCGAATAGTGACGAAGAGTCTGAAACAATAGCTCTGGTGAATCTGCGCACTCAGAAAAAGAGAGATTTCAAGATCAAATTATTTTTGGGTCATTGACCATATTTCATATCCCATCCACTCCATGTACAAATTCATCTCACACTAACAAGTCATCCACTTCACCTCCACATCCACCACCATAAGTCGATATGGCTACTTCCATAAAGCTGCAAATTTCAAGGGTGTTGGAAATGAAGATGTTGACCAATTTTGGTTCATTGCAAATGTTGTGCGGACAACTCATTCGATCAATAATGATAATTTTAAGAAAGCGCAGCTGGCTACTTCATTTGAAGAGTCTGTGTTGGATTGGTACATGATGTATATGGCAACCAACCCTAATGCAACGATTGACGAGCTTAAAACGACATTGAAGGAGCAGTTCAAAAATGAAAAATCATACTCTCAATGCATGAACAAATTAAAGGAGATCCACCAAGAAGTGAATTAATCTATATGGGAGGCAGATCAATGATTGAAGCGCACCATTAGGAATGGAGGGTTTACTATCAACGACATGCAACACAAAGAATGGTTCATTGCTATGTTGTTGTCGCGTCTGTGCCAATCCTTAATCCAACATAATACTGTTACACAGACTGAAGTTTTGGAGATCACCATGAAGTTAGAGGCCTCACATGTACCATCCACATAGGTTGTGGCTCAGCAAATTCAAATCCAATTAGCTACATTACACTTAGAGATACAAAATCTGCGAAAAGAGAAAGAAAAGGATGTTTACACAGGATTATGGTGCACACGCTGTAAATCTGAAGGGCATCATAGGGATCAGTGTCTTGTATCTAATAGCTATATGGCAGTTGGAGGACCAAGTCCGATTAATAATGGGGCATGGCCTAGTGAAGTTCCCAAAATCTGGTGTGCTATTTGTTAAGAAAATTGACTGCAAATGACAGAATTATGCCCTAGGATTGGTAAATATATTCCAGAGCTATATCAACCTTAGTATGCATTTTGTCGATATGTGGGACACGCTGAGAATAATTTTCGTAGCTTTGATCTGATGATTGATCAGGTTGCTTCATATAGATTACAGGTCGGGGGTAGGGGACCAGATTCACCTACATCTTCGTCTGGCGGCGATGGATTTCCAAGAAGAGGACGAGGAAGAGGAGGAGGAGCTAGTCGCGTAAGGGGACAACTCATTTGTTATAACTGTGGAGAGGTTGGTCATTATGCGTGCGACTTCCTGAACCCAACACAACAGTCTTGTAGGTATTCTAGATAGTTTGATCATGTTCTTGAATATTGCCCTGTAATGTTTGCAAAAATGTAGGAAAAGAAACTGCAAACACCTACAGAAAATGTTCAAATAATGAGAGTGGAACTACGCACTGAAGACCCTAGCATAAATATTGTAACAAGGAGCGGTGTAGCAATTGGAGAAGACAAAGCAAAAGGTAAGAGACATGACGTTGAGGTTTGGGTCCGGAGGTCTCCTAAGAAAAAGGAAGGGTTTTATCTACAAAGGGAGAAGGAAACCTTTGTCGCAGCAAAGAAGGACTTCACGGATCCTGGCACATCTAAAGTACCAAGAAAGATCGCCATGGATACCATCGAAGGGAACGAGCGTGCTAAGATGAAACCGTTTTTGCAGGACTATATCAATCTTCTACGTAATAAGAAGGCAGTTGAGAATATTCAAGCTTTGATTAATAGTTGCGTCGAGAAATATCAGCCCTAGATGGAGCAAAAGGTTGTCAATAATATTTACAAGAACAAGAGAAGAATTGGCCGAGAGATGTGCCTAACTGCTCAGACAGGTGAGTTTGAAATAGACTAGGTCATTTAGGATCTGGTCTCTCATGCAAATGTACTACCAAAGCAGACTTGGCAGAAAATGGGAGAGCCTAAACTGAAATGGATTTCAATATAGTTGCGCATGGAAAATCAACAGAAGATTATCCCAATGGGTATACTTTTTGGGGTCATAGTTGATATTGAAGGAATTATGGCACTGGCTCACTTTAAAGTTATTCAAATTATTGATGATTCAGATCCGTACCTTGCACTGTTGGGTTTGGATTGGGCTATTGACATGGATGCTATCATCAACCTCAAGCACATATGTATGGTGTTTGAAAATAATGGAACCAAGGTTGTGGTCCCACCGGACCCTACAAAAGGAGAAAGATACACAAAACCGGTGCGCGTAGAAGAGGACGTTGATAATATCTACAAGCTAACTACAAGAGATGAATATTGGATCAATCCCACAGTAGATGGTAGGCTTAGCAGGGATAGGGATATTTCATTCCGCTCAAACTCAGATGAGGAATTAGATAATTGGAAAAATTGTTTGCATGAAGTCTCTACACTGCGTTGCAACCGAGTCACCAGATCTCTACGATGCATACCCTCCGAGGTTCAAGAATTACATTATTATGATGGTGTAGACAGTGTTAGTTTTTTTTAGATGAATTTGAAAAATTTGTTCCAGAGACACAACAGTTCCATGCACTTGAATTAGCTCTGCACTCAGTCCTAGCACACTGGTGGGAAATGCACAAGTACAACCTTGCATATTGGGAAGAATGTACCCACATGATGAAACTACGATTCGGAAGACCTAATACTCGGTTGGAAGGAACCTATGCAGGCAAAGAATATTCTCACATGCATTTATCCAGGTGGACTGCATCTTGGGGAGAAGAGCCGAAACCAAGATGGGTGCATACATTCATCCATACTCTAAGTCAGATACTTATGAACTTGTATCTGGAGGTTGAGTTGCGGTGTGGCATGATAGAATGGGTTGCGCTAAGGGAGATCTGTGTTTTAAATTTTATTTTAGAGAGTGGGTTCCCATGCATCAATACTTCCTTACACACGATTCAAGATGTTGTCTTTGACATGCCAGAGAAACTAGAAGAACGAGCCCTACCAGCATGGGATGCGTAGATGAAGGATATAGTTGAATGTCGGAACATGACTATTGAAGATAATGAGGAAGACCCAAGAAAAATCAATAAACCTGAGTCATGGTCAGCACGTAGTCGCTGAGCCTACGGTTGAATTGCCAGATATGATTGGACCCATGAAGATTAGGCAAGTCAACACTGGAATAGAAGAGAAACCTAATAATACCGAAATAGGGGATTGTTGGGATGAAGATATTGTGGTTAAGGTTGTGGAGCTGCTTGCTGAATATCAGGACTTATTTCCCATAAAGTTTTCAGAGTTGAAAGGTATTGTCAGGGATCTTGGCGTGATGAAAATCACTCTGAAGCCAGATGCTAGGCATGTCAAGAAGTGCCCTTACAGATGAAACCCAAGTATAAACAAAAGGTTAAGGAGGAGCTGGAGAAAATGGTTAAGGTAGGGATCATTGAACTAGTATGAGAATATGATTGGGTAAGCCCTGTGGTGGTCCAAGAAAATAATACCAAAGGATAAACCGAGATTTGTGTGGATTTGTGCAAGTCGAATGATGCTTGTGTGCATTATCCTTTTCCAACTCCATTTTCTGATGAAGTATTGGACAATGTGGGAGGGAAGGAGGCCTACTCATTCACTGATGGATTTTTTGTATTCCACCAGATAAGAATTGTGCCTAAAGACAAAATTAATACAACCTTTGTGACCAAATGGGGATCATGCCAATACATACACTAGAAAATTTGGCCCAATTTCCGACGGCAACTTCGTCGCTATTCCAACACATAGTCGTCGCAAGAGCGACAGTTCAAGGATGGAGAAAATGTGGTTCGTCATAACGTTGCAATTCCGACGCCTTGACAAAGTGTCGCAATACCGACACCTTTTCCGTCGCTTCCAAACAAGCGTCGCTCTTCCGACGTTTACCAAACCGTCACTCTTCCGACATCTGTATAGTGTCGTAATTCTGACGAAATGTGGTCCGACATTTTGAACGTCGCTCTTCCGACGTATTTATACTGTCCCTCCTCTGACGTTTCCAAACTATTGCGATTCCGACGCCCTACAAAAGTGTCACAAGACCAACACATTACAAAAGTGTCGAAATATCGACGCTTTCCAGAAACGTCGCAATACCGACGCCAGGAAGAACTGTCACAATTCCGACGAAATGTGGTCCGATGTTTTGACGTCACTCTTTCGACGTCTTTATAATGTCGCTCTTCCGATGTTTCTAAACTGTCACAATTCCAACGCCGTACAAAAGTGTCGCAAGACCGACAGTTTATAGAAGCGTCACAATACCGACGCTTTCCAAATGCGTCGCAATACCGACGCCAAGAAGAACTGTCGCAATATCTATGGACATCGCAAGACCGACGAAAGTGGAAATCTTTCAAAGCGTCGGAAGACTGATGCTTACAAAGCGTCGGTATACCGACAGCAGGTTCAATTTAAAAAAAAAAAAATGAAACTTTAAAACAGGATAGTAAATCTCCAATATTTGTTATGAATTGTGGGTGTTCCAATTGTTATGAACATAATTCGACCATGAAATATTAATACCTCCGTTGAACCTTAGTTAGGACAACAATAGTCGACGTATATACGCGTGGGGCCTAGCGCTAGCGGCCTTTCCACATCCAACGGTGGATAATACATTGCTCTGGCCTTGACGATCCAACGATCCAACTGGATATCGCGCAAGTTAGTTGCACGATCGTTAACTCGCGATGAGAGTGGCTTTTCAAAACCGCTCAAGGCCATGTGTTAGCCTATGACATTGATCCCATCCAAATGGGGAATATCGCTTACCGTACAAAGGAAGTTCAATATGCCGGAAACCCGTCTTTACTATGCGCTCCTCAAGGTTCCGACTACTCTTACTCCAGGTTCCGTCCGCTTACCAATCCCTTACTGCCATTGAACTCTGCCTCGTTGTTCATCCTTCGCGCAGCCATACTAAACGAACTTGGGCACATGCCCCTGCATCAGATAACATAGTGAGGGGCTAAATTTCCAAAGCTTCCATGCATCTGTAACATCTTCGGAGCATTTTCATGTGGTTTAGCTACCCTTGTCACTCAAATTGATAGTAGATTAAAGATGACAGATGTTTTCAGTGTAACAAGAGCCATTTCAGGTTTCATTGGAAATATTATTTAGAAAACACAGTTTGTGCAATCAAACTTCATACCGAAGTAGCATATATTCAGTTTCACAATGACCTAATGTCATCATGTACTCAACAAGTCAATTGTTGCAGTGTCATATAACCTCAAGCCTCAAACATCTTTACAAGTGAGCATTTTAGGTCTGATTTAGAACAAACCTATTAGAGATTTTACTGAAATCAAGTTACATTCTAATGCTCATTTAATATAGAGATTAAGATTCTGAATCTATGATGTTACTATTGTTGCCAGTATTTTTATTGTACTTGTGCCATACCCAACTCCACTAATAGTAACAGCAATGTTGAATCCTGATCAGTCTCTATCCATGGGATTTTAATGGCCCTTAGATGTGAGATTCACATGCCAGATTGAATCATTTCATAGAATGACTCCACTGCATATTACTTCCTTTCAGCTATGGCTGAGTATCAATTTTACCAATTTGGCCAACACTTGAATATAATCCTAATTACATCAAATTTCAAAATTTGAGTCTAACCCTAAGTGCATAAAATTATGCAAAACCCACTTACGCAACACAGTCTAGGAGGGGTTAACATGCCTATGAAGTATTTAAACATTGTTGAGGGCTAAGAATAGTTGGACTTTTCCAACTAACCAAACTCACTTTTGACCACTTCTAGTAACTTTAGCCTGTAGATGCTCTCATAAAAAGAAAGCAAGTGGTCCAATAAAAGGAAGGGGACTGGTTGCGTGTTTCATTCCCTTTTTTTTGTCAGCTGAAAGCTTTCCAAGAAGAATAAATCTACTAAAGCATGAAACTGATTTTGTTGCTGCCCCAACTACCACTGATATACATCACAATGTGTCATAGTTTACTGTAAGCCTCTATTGAGAGTGGGCAGCACTAAATCCAAGTAATTCCCCTCATCCCTTAAAATACACCTCTAAATATAACTAGAAATTTCAAATAGTTAGTAAAGGAAAAGTACAAAGATATAACAGATCTGTGTTGAGCCAAAAACCTGTGCATTCACAACAAAACTGGGATGGATAAAACTTAAAAACAATTATGGAATTTGACAAAAAATCATCTTATGCATACAAAATGAAAGAAACATTGGCATACTACTATGTTTACAAATTTAAGGATAGACAGAGTGAGTCTCCGGGAAACAAAGTTTGATGTGGAGACCCTAGATCCTTGTACCCACAATATCTAGTGACTTATAAAATGATTGCCAAAACAATGCCTTTGCTATGCATGTAAGAACACCACCTGTATAATGATGGAGATGTAATATTGTCTGAGAAGCAGATTTATACAGAGTGGTCCAATATTGTGTATTTATGGAAGATACACCTGATTTTGGCATAAAACATGTATCCAATATTTCTATGTGCGGCCTTATTTAAGAGCCCATTGATGATTTACTATGAAACCTAAACTTTCAAAACAAACACATTGAAATCACAGGATCTCCATCACGAATATCATAAATATTAACTGTCTTTTGGGCACTGGCAGTAGATACCATAAGAGGCCCACATGACCTGTACCACCAATGTTGATTCTCTAGCAAAACATTTGCAAAGCCAAAACTTCTCCCCGAGACATCCCTCTCTGCCAAAACTGGAGAGATGGTACTGGATGTTGAAGTGAAGGCCTCTGATTCAGTATGGAATGCCATAATTTCTTTATTTTAAAATTCCCATGAACAGAAACCTGAGTCCAATGTACAACCTACAGATGCTGCCAAAACATATTTACCAGAGCGACCATCTGAACCAGCTGCTTTGATCAACCAGCAATCACCCCACATGTTTGGGGTAAGCCCATATGGAGCTTTATATTTAGCCTTCTCCTGGAGATTGGAAAAAAAAAATATTGAGTATTACTCATACATCAACTTCCCTTTATGTTAAGGGAAAATTTAAAGAGTGCATAAATATTCTTGAAATCCCAATCATAGTTTCTAGAAAATTTCAACAGTTTTTGAAATGCACTACATCCTATTTAAACTACATCAAATATTTAGGCAAATCAATTTTTTAAATAGAAATTGGTGAATTTTATTTCAAATATAGAAAATTAAACCATGAGAATAATCTAAACCCTAGGATTTTCCCTATTTCTAATAGAAAATCCCAAAATGTATAAATTATAACACCCATAAACCCTAAAATTAAGTACAATAATTAAAACCTCCACACCTCTGAATTTGCTATATCGTGAAAAGAGCAGCATCCATCATCATGGGAAAGCAAAACCGATTATCCTTCTGATACAAACCAGCCTGCAGTAGATGTATTATGGCTGAGTTGATTCAATCGATCACAGGAAACCTCTTCAGTTTCTTCAATATTGCCAAAATGCTCTAGCTTGTTTTCCTGATCATCATCAAAGTCCATATTTTCATCACATTGAATTAGTTGGCGTTCATTACGATCAGGTCTAGTACCTATTGCAGAGCTCCGGACATCCAATCCAATATTGGAACTGCCATACCCGTTCCCATTAGAGATTGTAAATCCTTCTTCTGGCTTTAATTCGGTAAGTTCAAGAGCACTAGAACTGGATTCAGTTGATTTAGACTTGGTATAGTTGTTCTGTAATAGTGTCTGAGAAGCAGATTTATACAGAGTGGTCCAAGATTTTGTATTTATGGAAGATACAACTGATTTTGGCATGAAACATGTATCCAAGATTTCAATGTGCCTTATTTCAGAGCCCATTGATGATTTACTATGAAACCTAAACTTTCAAAAAAAACACATTGAAATCACAAGATCTCCATCACGAATATCATAAATATTAACTGTCTTTTGGGCACTGGCAGTAGATACCATAAGAGGCCCACATGGCCTATACCACCAATGTTGATTCTCTGGCACAACATTTGCAAAGCCAAAATTTCTCCCCGAGACATCCCTCTCTGCCAAAACTGGAGAGATGGTACTGGACGTTGAAGTGAAGGCCTCTGATTTAGTATGGAATGCCATAATTTATTTATTATAAAAGTCCCATGAACAGAAACCTGAGTCCAATGTACAACCTGCAGATGCTGCCACAACATATTTACCAGAGCGACCATCTGAACCAGCTGCTCTGATCAACCAGCAATCACCCCACATGTTTGGGGTAAGCCCATATGGAGCTTTATATTCAGCCTTCTCCTGGAGATTGGAAAAAAACAATACCGAGTATTACTCATACATCAATTGCCCTTTATGTTAAGGGAAAATTTAAAGAGTGCATAAATATTCTTGAAATCCCAATCATAGTTTCTAGAAAATTTCAACAGTTTTTGAAATGAACTACATCCTATTTAAACTACATCAAATATTTAGGAAAATCATTTTTTTAAATAGAAATTGGTGAATTTTATTTCAAATATAGAAATTTAAACCATGAGAATAATTTAACCCCTAGGATTTTCCCTATTTCTAATAGAAAATCCCAAAATGTATAAATTATAACACCCATAAACCCCAAAATTAAGTACAATAATTAAAACCTCCACACCTCTGAATTTGCTATATCGTGAAAAGAGCAGCATCCATCATCGTGGGAAAGCAAAACCGATTCTCCTTCTGATACAAACCAACTTGCAGTAGATGTCTTATGGCTTAGTTGATTCAATCGATCACAGGAAACCTCTTCAGTTTCTTCAATATTGCCAAAATGCTCTGGCTTGTTTTCCTGATCATAATCAAAGTCCATATTTTCATCACATTGAATTAGTTGGGGTTCATTACGATCAGGTCCAGTGCCTATTACAGAGCTCCGGACATCCAATCCAATATTGGAACTACCATACCCGTTCCCATTAGAGATTGTAAATCCTGCTTCTGGCTTTAATTCAGTAAGTTCAAGAGCACTAGAACTGGATTCAGTTGATTTAGACTTGGTATAGTTGTCCTCTGATTTGTATTCCGATACAACACTATACTTGTGCTTCAACGCAGACAGAAATTCTGCAGCAATGGGATCTTCATCTATGGGGCTTATGGATCTGCCCTCAAAAACATCCCGAATATCTGATTCATTTTCATTCAACTGATCATGCAAATCCACCCTCGTCTTCAGCACAACAAGCTGAACTGAAGGCCGGTTTTTCAGCAATTTATGGTGGGGGTAAAGCCTGTCTTCCAGATCTTGAATATTTAAGCGTTTAATTGGTTTTTTCAGAGACCTGACCATAGAATCAAATGAATCCTGTGAAATAATAAACAATAGTAAGGCCATTATTTATTGGTTTGAAATAATAAACAACATGCAACAAACCCACATAATTAGTAAATTATTTAAAGACAATAATTCCTACATATTAAAATATAAAGTTATAACATACCAGCTCATACTCGAACATAACATATGTATCAATATTCTTCTTCTGTATCTTCTTGATCTTCATCCAACTGATTGACATCTATATCAACATCTGATTCAGAAACGGTGTTGAAATGATCGACCATGTCATCATCATCATCAATTATGTCATTTTCAATAATATCCTCATCGACATCATCATCAATAATTTTTGCCTCATCTCCTATGCCTGGTTCATCTTCTAAGATATCTTCTTCATCTATCCATGCATCTTCCTGCTCATCTGCCACTGCATCATCTTCTTCTTGATCAATATCATCTTCTTCCTCTACAATATACTCTACTGGCCTTCCTCTTGGATCATATCTAATAGCAAATGACCATTCGTTCTCACCTGGAACCTCTAAGTAAAAGACTTGTTCGCATTGGCTTGGAAAAACATAGTGATCTTTTCCTGCTTCAAACTGCGATGTTTTAACCATTGGAAATCCATTATCATGTTGAATAAGTGTTCTATCATCATCACGTACATTCATTCGTAGCCTATACCATTTGACGTCGAACAAAACTATTTTGAAGGAATTAAAGTCACACTCAATTATATCATCTAAGAACCCATAATATCTATTTTCAGATTCTCGAGGATGTCTGTCACTCCTGGAGGAAACATTAGTGACCTGGAATACTGCAGTTATCCCACTATTAGAAGTTTTCCTGTTATCATCCAACTGTTTAACGCGAAATTGACGACCATTGCACCACATAGCCTTGTGGTGTTTCAACTGCAATATGCCAAACATGAAAAAGATGCATTCTCAATTAATAATTAAACATATAATTTACATAGCATGAAAATTAACTGAAAAATCAAACTTCTTGTCACATTATAAATATAGTATAAAATAATTAATGAATAAAATAGGTGAATTAATTGCTTACCTTTTTATCTTTCAAACCATATGCTAAATCGATTTCCCTGTCCGTAACGTTCCCATCTCCACTACGATACGCTTCTCTAATCAATTCAGACAGTAGTTGCCATGATAACCTACCGTCGTTACGTGCTTTACATGTTTCAATCCATTCACTCAACCACTCAAGATTGTTTGCAATGTATAAAAGTAGTGCCTCATAATCTTGAGCACCTGAATAAAAAAACAATAATTCAACAATATTAATAAATATTACTTATAACCATGGTAAATTATATTAATTAATAAACTATGAAATAATAAGACCTAAATGAATATAATGATCATATACATGATGTAAAAAATGAAACATTATATGTATTATACATAATAAATCTTTTACCTCTCACTTTCTTCATTCTACCTTTTCCCAACAGGTGCTCCTCTTCAAATTTTTTGATGGAGTTCACATCCCAAATGCAATCCACCGCCTTCATGACTGGCGCAGCTAATTTAGGAAGATAATTACTAATATACACCATGGATTGATATACCACATATCCCTCCACCATAGAACCCTCAGGTCGTGCTCTTTGTTTAACCAAAGCCTTCAAGGATTTCAGGTGCCTCTCGACCATCCACATTGACCTTGTGTGTACTGGTCCACACATTTCAATCTCCTTAACTTGGTGTATCAAGTAGTGTTCTTGTGCATTGAAAAATGTTGGAGGTAGATACTTTTGCATTTCACACATTAGCCGAGGAATTTCTCTCTTCCAATACTTTATTTCATCTTGATGGATTTCTTTCAATGACAACCATCTGCAAATCATTACGCAAGGTTATTTCAATGAAACATAATATATATTTCACTAAAAGTAAATTAATACATCATTTCATCAAGTACGAAAAGAAATTGTAGCAATTAGATTTTGCGTATAAATCAAAACTACTTACCTCATGTATTTACTAAGACCATATATAACTTGTTTGACATTGTTTTCGAAGTCGTTTGGGAGAGATATAGGTAGAACATACTATAACAATAAAAAATGAATCGTTATTGGTTTCCAAATTAAACAGAAAAAAGGAAAATTTAAAATATGTATTCAAGCAATAACATACAAAAACGTATACCAAAAAAATTACCTTAATAAAGGTATGCCAATCATGTGTTTTCACCCCACTGAAGTCACCTTTCTTCGTTAAGATATTATTTATGTTTGAAGCAAAACCTGTTGGAAATTTAATTCTTCTAACGACCTCTTTTACATGATTGCTTTGTTTTTTTGTTAATAACCATGGAATATTATTATAATTTCGACCTCCATTGTTATTTGATCCGTCGATCACACTTTTCATTGCATGATTTGATTTCTCAATGTCAGCACAAATTTTGTCAATTTTATCTCTCTCATGTGCACCATCTATGGTTCGCCATAACATTTCTGTCACATTCTTCCCGACATGCATTGTATCAAACAAATGAGCTATTTTTAGGTCCTCATAGTAGGGAAACCTCGTGAATTGAGAAGGATAACATTTCATTCTAGGTGGAAGTACAATATTAGTACCTTCACCGCGACGATGACCTTGATATCAAAGAATAAAATAAATCAGAACAATATTAATTATAAAATACAATAAAATAAATTCATTAGTTAAAACAAAAATTCCAAACATTACATAAACAAATAATATATATATATATATATATATATATATATACACACACACACACACAAATTACGTACCAGCTGCTCGACGATTATTAATTCTGTTATATTCCAACATCCACAACTGAGGTGTCATTCTTCGTGGTTTTAATCTAGTTTCTTCTTTATCATTGAAAAGATGTTTTTTAGTAGTACGATACTTATGGTTCCTAGGGAGGAAGTGCCTAAACTCATCAAACACCATCTTTTTTAAGTCTGTTGAATGACGATACTTCATCTTAGGGCCGCAAACTGGACATGCAAATCTACCCTTTGTTTGAAGACCTGCAATAGATGGATCAATAACAATTAATATACTATGAGATCATTTTTAAAACATGCAATATGGTATATCTAATTTAGATAATTATGTATTATATTAAAGTGCAACGAAATATTACATACCACAAACATGTGTTAGTTCTGGGGCATCATGAATTGTCCATACAAGCATTCCACGACATTGAAATCTCTTTTGCTTGATTGGTTTAGTGATGTCATACATAGTGATGCCATGCCATAACTGTATTAGCTCATCGATAAGAGGCTCAATATATACATTCATATCTTTGACCCGGTACTTACCTAATTGTTCAAAATTACGGTACATAATAATTACTACCATGATATATGTATATATAAGTAAGTAAATAAATAAAATATATATTTATGCAAACAACGAGAGAAATGAAAATGTTACATTCAAAAAAATAATGTATCAAATACTTGGAATAATCATAGTCAACATTATGTGCTCCTTCTTTATTGACATCCAAGGAGGAATGTTATTGTTGATAACGAAAATAGGCCACACTGAGTAAGTAGATCTAAGCTCTCTGAATGGATTAACACCATCAGCTGCCAATGAAAGCCTGACATTACGAGGTTCATTTTTAAAATCTACATATTTTTCCTCGATTTATCTAAATGTAGAACCATCTGCAGGCATTCGAAGAACACCATCTCCACTTCTATTCTTTGAATGGTAATCCATAAACTGTGCTATGCTGTTACACCTGAACATTTGCTGCAAACGTGGAATTATGGGAATATGACGAAGAACCTTTTGAGGCACCTTTTTGGTTAGTTGATCTGTTCGATATCTACTGGTACCACATTTCGGACATTCTGTTTTCAACGCATGTTCTCCGTAATATATAATATGATCTTTAGGACATGAATCTATAGTGTTATATTCCATTCCAAAGTGTTTCATAATAGCACGTAGATCTCGATATGTTCGAGGTAAAGTATTTGGCGATGGTAACAAATATTCACCCAACAATCTACAACATAAACAAAAAGTAGTGTCTTGTAAAGATTATTAATCACACACACACACACACACACACACACACACACACACACATATATATATATATATATAATAGTTATTAAAACCGGAACCGGTGACCGGATCGGTGGAGCTAATGAACCGGGTTTCAAACCAGAACCGGTCTAACCGGTAGCGATCAGATCTCAATGAACCGGTTTTAAAAAAAATACATTAAATAATTATTTTTTAATAAAATGAAAAATAAATAAATAAATAAAAACTATTTTTAAGATTTGCAACCATGATTCCAAGCCAATAGAGACAAAATATGAAAATTTTGCTCATTTATATACCATGCAAAGGTGAATATATCAAAATGGCACCAAATGCAATACATATCATCGAAAAATACATAAGCAAACTTGTTGAAGTAATGTATCATGTTTCTCTTATATTATTCACTGTGTTTTATTGCTGAGTTAATATTATAATATACAATCTGTCCCTGCTCAGATCTGTTGTCAATTCATTGTATCAGCCTTAAAGACAATTCTGGGTTCAGTATATATATATATTAGACTAGCATTTTGAAGATCTTGTATTCTTCATTATCTATGTTTTCTTGGCAATAAATTTCTAGAAAAACATCTACAACACTTAGAGGTATTGAATTGGTTTATGAAACCCACTATGAGTGCTATTTGTAACAAGTTGAGAGAGCATTACAACTTCAGCAGTCTGCTCACAATGTGTTTGACAAAATTTATCACTGAAAAATATTCATTAAAACCCAGA
>JAXQQM020059600.1:0-44054 GCA_034641835.2 Pinus albicaulis | reverse complement strand
TGTATGTTCATCTTCTAATCCACCTAGAAAATGAGGTTGAATAAGTTGGGGTGGTTTCTTGTCTTTGGATGTTCTTATTAGATAGGTACATGAATAAATTGAAAGGTTTTTTTCGACAAAGGGAAAAATTTGAGGGGTCTATGGAAAAGGGGTACATATCGTATGGGCCTTTCTATTATGCCAGTGAGTACATCAAGCAAATCAACAACATAATAGGTGCGGTGATTTGGGATGATGAAAGGGATGAAGACAAAAGAGAAGGGGATATGATCAAACGAATGGAAAAAGGCACTTCATAAAGAGTAAGCAACTTATAAATTTTCAAATTTACACAAAGTAAATATTCATGTTGAATTTCGATATAATTTATATTTTTATCTCATATGTACTATATGTTGGTTTGATTTCATCATTGAATGTAGAAATTAAAGCAATCAATAAATTCGTTCTTTACAATTCCGAAGTGACACAACTGTGGGTCGCATTGTACAAACAAAAGAGGATGAAATGGGATAGTGACAGGAAATAATTCAGACGGTTGAATGGTATAAGTGTGCATGATCCTGATCATTTAAAATAAAATATGCCAAAAATATGTCCCAACAGTTGGGTTGCTGATCCGAATGGAAAATGGCATCAACCCATGGTATTCATCTACCCATGTTATCCATCCACCCATGTAATTTACCCATGGTATTGTAAATGGCATCAACCCATGGTATTCATCCACCCATGATATTTATTCATCCATAGTATTGTAAGTGATCCATGGTATGTATCCACCCATGGTATTCATCCACACATAGGATTTACGCATGGTATTGTAAGTGGTATCTACCCATAGTATTGGCCTATGGTATCTACACATGGTATCGTAACTCAAAAAAGGCTATAAATAACAAGCCTTAGTTTGTAAAAGGACATATTGTCCACCACAATGTAGCTTCTACAATTATTCTCTGTTTTAATAAAACAAGTTTCTTTGTGGTTTTATTTTCTTTGTGTTCTCTCTTTTTTTTCCTGGCATTCTAATTTTGCATATCTTGTCAGATATATTTCAAATTTTTAGATCTTAGGGGCCTCCCCCAAAGATCTGGTTAGATCTTCAGTGGTATCAAATTCAGGTTATGCCTCCATGGGAATGAGGGTTTGAAACATATTTCAGTTTCAATGTTTTGCAGCAATCTTCAGCAAAATCCATGAATTTTTTTGGGCAGCTAGTTTTCAGATCAGATCTGAAAATTTTGGTGAAAAATTTACAAAAAAAAAGACCAGATATGAATTCCTTGTGAAAAAATACTCAAATTCAAAAACAAATCGGGCAAATTGGAGCCCGGATGAGGGAGATATCACTGATTCAAAATCAACAATGTTGAAGCAATTTTTATGATGACAATTCATGGACGGCGGCTCTCCTATCATTTTTCGCAGTTTTTAGTGCAAAATTTCAGAAGAATGGATATATATCTGAGCTCCTCTTGAAAAATCACCCGAGTTAAAAAAATAATCGGTCGAATCGGAGTTCGGATGTGGGAGTTATCATTGATTTAAAATCAACTATTTTTTCAGAAATATTGTGACAACGAAATAGTTCTAGCGCGAATCTGAGAGTCTAGAGTCTCCAGATAGTGGTTTCAAACACATGAGAAAATGCAGAATGATCATTCCATTTCCAAAAAAAGGTTATAATAAATATTCTGAGTTATATTGACCGAGTTATGCTCATTTTAAATCTGGAGCAGCATTCAGAGCGGGTTCCCTTTGGAGACGTGCCCTCCCACCCCGCTTTAGTAGGCGCGTGCTTCACATTCATCAGTTTCAGCATAGCAACATTTGGCTTGGGTTATTTTGAGACATTCCCTCCCACCCCAAGCTATGTAGGCACCTGCTACTTCATCAAAAATCATCATCACGGTTATGGGTCAACCACACAAAATCATTTTCATGGAAGTCCATTTGCTAGGTTGCACACTGTTAGTCACACAGTTGGTCACAAGCATTACAAGGTATCTCTATCCTCGGATCTTCATTTGTCATGGTTTTGGTTCATCCACAAACCCACACTTCATCGAAATCCATTTTCTAGGCCGCACACTGTCAATATCACAGTTGGTCACAAGAATTACAGGGTATCTCTATCCTCGGATCTTCGTTCATCATGGTTATGGGTTGACTAAACAAAACCCTTCTCTTCAGTGGCTCTTCATATTCAAAAAAGGTTTCCCAGGAGGGAACTTCATGCAATGGGGACCATTGCTTCCTAAGGAGGGAGGAATGATCCAAATGGAAAATGGCATCAACCCATGGTATTGATCTACCCATGTTATCCATCCACCCATGTAATTTACCCGTGGTATTGTAAATGGCATCAACCCATGGTGTTCTTCACCCATGATATTTATTCACCCATGGTATTGTAAGTGACCCATGGTATGTATCCACCATGGTATTCATCCACACATGGGATTTACCCATGTTGTAAGTGGTATCTACCCATGGTATTGGCCTATGGTATCTACACATGGTATTGTAACTCAAAAAAGGCTATAAATAACAAGCCTTAGTTTGTAAAAGGACAAATTTTCCACCACAATGTAGCTTCTATAGTTATTCTCTGTTTTAATAAAACAAGTTTCTTTGTGGTTTTATTGGCTTTGTGTTCTCCCTTTTTTTTTTTTCATTCAAATTTTGCAGATCTTGTTAGATCCATTTCAATTTTCTTAGATCTTGGGGGCCTCCCCCCAAGATCTGGATCAGTTTCTAACCAAGTTAGAGAGAAATAGTGTGCAACTGATTATTACCCGCGTGCTGAAGAGGATGAACTAAACGTAGGGATTAGATGCACCCATTCGGTAATAACATATTAATGTACATTTTAAACTTAATAATGCACCTTTGAAATGTAATTACATCTATATTTCATATTTTAATAGTTGGGTTATTATAAGACACATGACACTATGATTCTTTAACTTTTTTATAGGTGCATTTGTTCCCATATATGTGAGAATATGGACACATGACACTATGATTTTTTAACTTTTTTATAGGTGCATTTTTTCCCATCTATGTTGGAATATGGACACCATTTTCGCACAGAAAATGTCGATGATGGACACATGACACAAAACTGTGGAGTGGAAGTCTAATTCGATCAATCTAGTCGATCTATCCACCATGATCAAAACCTAGTACGAGGGACATTAGGTTCAGAAAGGTAAAAGAGATCATTGAAGTGGATTTCTCTTCTTTCCAATGTGTTATTTTTAGGTGCAAGTGGTGGGAAAAATTTGATCGAAATAATGTAAAGGAAGATTGCGATATTAGGATGATGTGTATCAACTCTAGAAATATGTGGGATGAAGCTAAGGAGCCCTATGTTTTCCCCAAACACTGAAACCAGGTTTTTTTTACCCAGATGTGTTGGATAGGGATTGGTGGTTTGTATTGAGACATGACCCTAGATCAAAACATATTTTTGAGAAAAATAGTGTTATCATGCCAAGCGAGCTGGAAGATAATTAGGGTGATCATGAGAACCGAGAGTGATATGGTTGTTATTTCATTATTTATACTTTTTAAGATGAGTTTATATCAAGAAGATGGCTTAATTACCTTATAACTAAGACTCTCTTTTTCAAAACATTATAATATGCATTTTGAATTAATTGGTAATTTGCATTGTGTTGATGTTAAAATCATTTCACTTGATAATTTGCAATTATGTTGATCTCGAAAACAATGGCGTACTGTCTAAAGTTATTTTTTTTATAATGTCAATTACTAAAATAATACAAGTACTTGATTGCTTTAAATGTGTGTGAATGTATCTTCAAAATGTGTACTGTTATTTTTGGTATGTAATATCATAATTAAATAATGATAATTCTAAAGTACATGAATTTATTTGCATTATTTTCAAAACTTTATTATGTTACAAAAATTCATATTATTCTAGATTTATTATTTTACAATTATTTAAATTCATACAAATTTACAAATTTACAATTTTACAATTATGGTAATTTAACAATATTTATGGTATAAATTTTACTTACGGTAGTTATGGTTCAAAATTGACAATTAATTTACAATTTTACAAATTTACAAATTTAAAAATTTTAATAAAAATTGAATGATGACAATACATACAATTATGTAATATTCCAAATTTTCCATCAACTAATTGGAATATTAGAGTTCTTACTTTTCTTATTTAGTTAAGTAACTAAAAGGGTGGAGGGACCCATAAACCCAGTGGATGAATAAAATCCACTTCTATAGTGTGAATGTGGGTTAATTGAGTAGTGGAGTAGCATAACAATGAAGAAAGAGTGGAGTTCATAGAGCATTAATGATGAATATGATGGAGATAGTGGAGGAATGAATGCAAGATGATGGAGATAGTGGAGAAACAATTGCAGAGATGATGGAGGAAGTGGTGCATTAAATTCACACATGATGGAGGAAGTGGAGAGTAATTGCAGCAGTGATGGTGATCATGGAGGAAAACACACTCTTTATTGAGGCTAGTGGCCACATATGCAGCGCAGTTATGAGGTGGGCCAAGGCTAGGGAAGGTTCAAAACCATAAAAGTAATATGAGGGTATCAAAGGAAGGAGAGTCTGGATTTTTATTGTTGAGTGTTGTAAGACATTTCTTTGCATGCTTTAGATGTTTAGCTAAGTCTGTTGTGTTGTTTAGCACCGGGTGTTCCCAAGCGGAAATCCAACCCTTACCCATAGGGGACTTCAAGTGCCTACTCTAGGAAGGTTTTCTTGGGTAGGATTCATCATCAGACAATCAATGTCACTTTCAGCCACTCTCATCTACACTTCTAGCAATAGGAATTACACATTCCTGAACTTCGGTTTGAGATTTAGGTTGTTCTCAGTACTTCAGCTGAGAAACATATGGAGGGATTATCCCTTCACACTATGGATCCATTGCAGTATTTTAGGAGTTTCATTGTCACATCTGGCATCAGGCAATCCATCTATTCTCCTATGCAACAACATTTCCTACAGGATTTTCATAATTCTGCAGTGAGGGTTTGAGGAGAAGAGGAAGTTCCAAGAAACTCAGCTTGGAATCCTATGAGGGATTAATCCTTCACTATGAGGATCACTTCAGTAGCCTAGGATCGAAATTGTGTTATCTATCAGCAGGATTACATCATCAACCCTCCTAGACAACACAGTATTTCTCAGTAGTTGTGCATGCAACAATTGCATATTCAGTGGAGGAGCTAGATCTCAAGTTTTGAGCTTGGGAATCGGGAGAAGGGACCAACCCTTCAGTTACTGAGCTAAGTGGGTGCTATTGCAGCTGATATATCATTATTTCAGCCCCAAATCAGCAGTTGTCTCTAGGGAGTGTGTAACTTAGCCAACAATGGTGTAGTGTGCAACCCAAAAATGGCTGAAATTCAAAACTAAAAATCTGGCCAAACAATTTCTGGGTTTTTCTGGGTTTTGCGATTAGAATTCGTTGTTAAAATATCGGATCATTCTGAATAATATAGCAGTCTCTTGCACATAGATTTTATTCCCAGCAACATTTTATACTTTCCATTGTTTCAGTAGTGTATTTCATCCATCTTGTGGCTTGATCACATTCCTTTTGGAGAACTGTGTACTCATATTTTTTGTTGACACATAATGATATGGCTCAGATGTTTCTGCTAATGTTTTACTTTATTGATATTATATTCTGGCATTTCCAGCATTATACAGTTTTGTACTTACATTTTGGTTATTGCCTTGATTGAAATGTTATAAATGTTCTATATTCCTGTCTTTCCCATTTTGGGATATTACAGTGGTATCGGAGCATGATCTTTGGCTCAACTTGTGGGCATTTCATGACATCAGAAGAAGCAGAAAATGAAGAAGTCTTCAATGGCAGAAGGATTGATTTTTTCCACACTTCTCTTCATAGCAGAAGGATTGAGTTTTTCCACACTTCTCTTCATATATATGTAGGATCTCACCATGGAGATCAAAGAAATGAGAAGGGAAATTCAAAAGGAAACCTCAAGGGGGTTTTAGAATGGAGAAGGTTTTAGCACTTCCTATCAGCAGTATAAGCAACCGGCAGTGCAAAAAGTTCCACAACGCCCTACTATGCCCACTTTCCTTGCAGTATGAAATGAATGGCATGGAGATGGAGGATATTTGGAGCATAATACTCTAAGTGATTATCTTGCATAGTACAAATATCAATCTAGGGCATTCAAAGAGAATCTGACTTTCCATTAGATTTTCTAGATTAAAGAGAACCAAAGACCCCACAATAGCTATTTTTGTGGATTAGTCGCACAGGTGTACGAAATCGCACCAACTTAGAGAGTGTGGTCTACTCTCTAAACTATTGGTAACAGGTAGAAAGTGGGGGAGCTCAAAAGCATAAAACTTAATGGAAATAGTATGTTGAAGTTGCTCTGGTTAAACTAAAACTAAAAAAAACACAAATATATAGAAGCTATATAGAGATTTCCAAACGATAATAATGCAAATGATGGTTCGATGGCCTCTTCTTATTAAACGTTTGAAATGGAGAAGAAATTTTACCCACTTTCCAAAGGGACCCTACGCAATGGCTCTAGATCTCGATGCAAGGATGTTTCCTTCCAAGCTCTGCCTCTAATGCAGTCTCACACTCTCTCTCTACTGTGGTGGACTAATATGTTGGGTGGCCAACTATCGAGTCCTCTTTAGCTTCAGCTCCGGGTCACACACAATGCTGGTGTTTCTTGTGCAACTTTGTCCAGCATAACACTGTGATCACCATTTCTTCATCTCTTGGTGGGTTTATATAGGTGAGCTTCAAATCCTCCTTCCCTCCCTTGGTACATGATGGATGGTGACCCAAGGGAGAGGTGTGATTCCATTGTGTGCTCACATAATGTCTAACGAGGCGCTGGTGGCTGTCCTTAGGTGGCTTTCACATAAGGAGTAACTATCCTTTGCTTGGTGTGGTCCAGAAAGTGAATTTTTTCCATTTCCAGGAATGCATGCTTATCAGGCAAAAAGGCATGTAGAAAGCGCTCTTCTCGAAGGATAAAGCGCGCATTTGAGCATTTATGACTAGTTCAAATCTGATTTCTCAAAACCTTAGAGATTTTAAATACTTCTTGATTCCATAATGTATTGCTGTCCTATAAATACTTTGGCTTGACATTAATTGATGTCGTCTTCTGCTGTACGATTTTCCAATGTTAACAGGTGCCCCCTAATGTGTGAGGACTAGGAAGAACTGTATATCTGAAATACATTATAGTTTCTTTTCTGTATCGTATGCAGAGAGAGAGAGAGAGGTCTATGTGTATTTTGGAATTGACAACACCTTGCACTATTTTCGAGATAACCATGACCCAAGGAACCCCTTGCAAGCAGACAAAATATACAACATATTTAAAAATTCAAAGAGGCGGGCATGTCTCATGCTCGTGATGCTATGGCTAGTTAAAAAAAATTGACAGATACATGTGTTGTCTGTGCCACTACTGTGGTAGTGATGCTGGTGGTTGTTGACGACGATTAATGACGCCCTCGGGGGCATTTTTTCTTTGACGATAGGTGGAATGTGGTACCCATATGTGTAATCTTGGTAGGGAATATCATTGCGTATTGTATGCATATGTGCTGGCTGGGACCTTCCTGTGTAAGCATTGTTTTCAGAGATGCTTATGGAGGCACGGATCTTCGACGAATATGATCAAAGTGCAATGGTTGTAAGGTACGATACCATCGTGACATGAAAGCTTTTGCTGTGGTCGAATGTCAAGAAGTTCGATGACATCTATGGACAATGAAATTTCCCACGGTGCCACCTGAGGATACCCCTTTGCATGGGGAAGGGTTATCCAAGGTACCGCTTCCTTTTGGAAAAGAGGTGCTGAGGTTGACAAAAAGTAAGCCTTAACCGAACCATGAGTTGCCGACCTAAGGGGTCGGGAACTTAGATATGATGGGTTTAACATAGGAATTTTTGTGGGAGGTGACTGAAAACAGATGATGGGGATTCGGTGGCCCGAGGTCGAAGTATACTTGAGCAGCTTGGCGGCAGTCATAGTTATTTCTGAAGAGAAAATTTCTTGGAGTCGGTAGGACTTCCAGGGTGGGTAGAACCGGCTATGAATGTCGGGATGGTACGTGCATGATGTGAGTGAAATACTTCGACCAAGGGGAATGAGGGACTACTACTTTGGGAGAAAAGGTGAAATATGAGGGCAAAGTGGCGAAGGGAATCATTTGCGGTCTTTGTACACTTACCAAAAGAACAAAATAATGGGGTTTGGTTTGTACAAAACACAGAGACAGGTACCCTAAAACATGAAAGAGGGTCGCTCACTGAAGGTGTGAGTACGGTGTTTTACTGGGGGTAGGGGTACCATTGGTTAGTCTCATGTGCAGGGTTGATGAAGCAGAAGATGTCACAGATGGGATTATGCTAATGGAGGTATGGTGGGCCAAATGCAGTGTGCGGAGGTGCACTTTCAATTTGCTTGTACAACTTGATCGTTCGGGAAGGGGGTTGAGTTTGAATGGTGAACTTGACCTTATGCATGATATATGGATGGGCATGAGGTGCTTCCTAGACTAAAATGGTATGGCCATGGCGTCACTTGTGGGGTGATGTATGGTCTACTTTGGATGATAATCGCCATGGAGGGGAGGCTCTACCGACCAACACGGGCGTTTATCACATGCAGGGTGAGGTGATGATAAACGTGGTCAGGTATGAGGACCCTATGGTTTATTTCTAATGGAGAAATGATGTCAAGATATGCAAAGCTCTCTGGGATGCTATCATGCTGAGGGTAGAATGATACCTGCTCTAGAACTTTCAGTGAATGGTGCTATGAACGATTTGCGGGTTCTTCCTGCAAAAAAAACTACCTCAAGTGAAAGCATCTTCTTTTCATCCAATATTATTGAAAAACATGAATTTTGGAAAGGAATATGGGAGGGTGCATACCTACTGGCGTTGAAAAAAAATATTTTTCTGGAAATCAAATGTGGGGCATCGCTTTCGTTCATCATGGCATGTTGATGATGTTGCAACTTACGGTTTGCAGAATGGACCTTCTGATCTCCTGTTATTGACTTGCGAAGTTCTAGGGAAGGGCGATAAATATGAGATTATGGCCCTAGTCCCATTAATTTGTACTTGTTGAGTGTTGGGAGATCAGAGGTGATTTTAGAGCCTTTCTTTGTCGTTGCGGTCAGCTTGTGTACTGGGGATTAGTGATATTATGCTGAGGTAACTTCCATGACGTCCTGCATTTCAATTTTTTCAGTTTGATGATGCCAGGGGCCATACAAATTGGGTTTTTACGGCCTCAAAGGGACTTTTTATCCTAGATTGCGTAAGCGATCTAGGAAAAGAGGCACCCCACATGCACTACTTTCCAAGGGACAGGCGCGCGAAAGCACGCTGTTCCCTCCTTTTTGCGTGTAAGGGTGCACCTATGAACAAAACAGGCGCGCAAAGGGAAGGGTTTTTGTAAAAACTTGGGTTTTTGTCCCTTTTGATGTTTTTCTCTATACCGATGGGTGCCTGTTTCCTCGAAGGTTGTTTTGGAGAGAGCGAGATTGGCCCGAGATCTGGACTGCTCTGGTTGCTGATGCTGGGGCGCGCCATCAATTGGCCACATGGGGCCTTCTGAAATTTGCTGAGAATAAGTTCCTTTGGTCACATGACCGATTGTTACATTATATTATACAACATTGGCGGAGGAGGCGCAATATGTTCATACTGAGGGGGATGAACTTGATTATCTTTCTAGAGACAGATATATACTTTGTGACCGGGTTACTGCCTCAAGGTGAGGCACTGAGGTATCCACTCCCTGCTGGGAGAGTGAACTTAGACATGTTCCAGAGGAGGCATTACGGTGGTGTGCATCTTACTGAGGGGTGCATCAATATTTAATCAGTGAAAAATGTGGCTGAGTGGTGTGCCCTGGCCATCATTGTGCGACTGGCGGGGTTGTTTGCTCTGCATCGGGCATCGGGCCCACAGGTGGGAGTTTTACACCGCTTGAGGAACGAGCATTTTTTTGATTTTTCCTGCTTCTGCTTTGATGGTATGGTGTCGTAATTGAATAGGGTCCAACATGGATCCAAATCATTTGCGTAGAATAGCATCTTGTGCAGAATTATGTATGAGAGGGTGGCACTACTGAGGCCTGTTGTGGCAGTTCCTATTGGAGGGCCGAGAGAGCCACGCATGAGGAGGTGGGCTCCGGTGATGCCATGCAGTAGTGGTGGTAGGGTGGGTCGTTATTGGAATGACATGATAGAGGCCTAGTTTGAGGCCAACCCACAGATGTTTTTTCCATACCCGTACATGGGGATGGACTTTCAGGGTGATCCAAATATCGGTCTCCCTTTTGGTTATGTTTGGGGTCCTGCAGGTATGTGCTATTTTTCTGCATTTGTTCAAGTTTTTATGTACTTGTGTGTTTTTTTATTTACACTAACATTATTTTGGTTACTTTTGTAGATATTAGCGAGGTGGGATGCCCAGTGGCCCGACTGGTGGGTCATGATCCTCTGCCATGACCGCAGGGTGGTCGGGGAGGAGGTGCCACAGGTGGACCGGGTGGTGGTGCTGGTGGACCTGGCGGGGATGGTGCTGGCCCTTTTAGTGAGAGCAACATCTCGGCTGTAGCTGAGGTAGTGGCTGAGCGAGCTCGTGCAAATGCAGCTGAGGCGCGTATTTTAGCACTTACAGCTTGGGTGGTCGTTCTAGAGGACTTCTAGGGTTGAGTGGACCTCTTTACCAAGGGGATGCCTACTCGAGGTTTTATGGATGACCTCGAGGAGGTTTGGTTAGAGACGGTGATGGCTTGCGAGAGGGATTATCGGCCCACTCTACGACAGGTAGTTATCGCAGTGGTTATAGCAGCTTCGGTGATGGTACCCAAGTGCAAGGAAGGCACCTTGACACGACGTTCCCATAAAAAGGAACTTGCCACCAAAAGTACAATAAAACTGTTGCGTACCAATCATGCATGTGCTATCTACGACACCTATGGGAAATATACCCACCATTGTCCAGAAATACAACGATATAGGGACGCCTTACATGTGATCAAGCGATCCTATCAAGAGGATCCCTCCATCCAGTCTATCAATGACGAGCCATGTACCATCCTATACTTACAAGAGGAGCACAGATTCGTAGAGCACCCCCCAGTAATTCCCATTATCCATTGCACGCTATGTGATGAATGTGGCCACTACCTCAAAGAGTGTGCCGCATTGGAACTCATTCACAGATGGTATCCAATCGAAAGGGTTTACTACGTGGGTTACGGGTAGCACAATTCACATGCCTATTATGCACCGAAAATCACCTATTGGAGGATTGTCACTACATACCTCACTTCTAGCTAGTCCTTGCTAGCCTCCGCTCAACCATAGTTCGTCTTTCCCAAGAAGACGACATGGATACCGAGTCCACCGGCAGCTCCATGACCCAAGCAGAAGAGATGAGCGGGTCCATAATGTTCTTATCAACTGAAGAACGTCCTAGCAGGAAACCCTTAGTTACCCCTAAAGGCACTTCAAAAAACCCACCCGCTTGCATGTTATGCAAGCAGACGAACCATATAGTCGTCCACTGCCCTGACTTAGCAGCGTTACGATGTTGGTTCCCCGCCTGGCCTCAAACGACGCACAATGGGACCCCCATATCACAGATATTTTGCCTGATATGTCAGGGTAATCATTATGACCGACATTGTACTTATGTCTCACGGATCCATCCCACTATCGACATGATTAATGCCATAGAAAAGAGAACAGGCGATCTCCAAGAATGGCATAAAAGATACATCACTAGCTCAACGTCCCCACCACTGCAGTGGTGTGTCAAGCCTGATAAGACCACACACCAACCACATATACCCCAGGCCAAGCCTAGGATAACATGTAGCCTATGTGATCTGAATGATCACCGAGTCAACCAATGCAAAGAACTCAAACCCCTTGCAAATAGTCTCCGCATAGTCTCACCCCTCTTTCAAAAACTTCTCTCTAATCAAGAAAGAATCACACACTGTTGGGGCCCTTGTTTTTAAAAACCTGTTTGGAACATTTTGTATTTTGAATAAAGGATGACCTTTTTTGGTTTTGGCAAGATGACACATGGCAATCACGACCGAGTCGCAACTACCGTAAGCCGCGGAGCTATCAAGGTGGCGCAGAAGCAAGAGATAACTAAATAAAGCAGATGCATGAGGATATACAACAGAAGATAGGAAGCAGAACACACATACGACAAGAGAGAAGCCGGAAGCAGCTGAAGAAGGACACAGAGAAGAACTAACAGTTGCGAAAGGGGGTGGATAAATAGCAGTCACCCGGCCAAGAGGAGACATAAGAGACATAGGAGATGGAACGCAAGGCGACTGAAGGAGATCAGCCAGGATATCTCTGTAGTTCCTAGGGTTCTCTCATTTAACTTTCTGTTATGTAAGGCATCTGTAACAGACTGTAAGCTATCCTTGCGGAAGCTATGTAATGAAGGTTGTGGATGAAGACATCAATACAATTGCAGGTTACTGTCCTACTGTGTAATTCTTATGCATGAATAATGGTTGCGATGGTTTAAAATTTTATTTTGTTAATACATGTTTATGCTCTGAATGTTCTTGCGGATATATCTATGTTTATGCAATCTGATTTATGGTAATCATGAGTTGCGGATTTGTTCCTTGCTATCGATCTGTTCCCATCTTGCATGTGGTTGCGACACGCCTCGGGTGAGAATCTCTGCTCTCCGGAGTAGGGTGATAATGTCGGCGTGGTTCTAGACTACATCGGATTCCCTTGTTGGCCACAACTCCTGGAACCTGGGTCTTGCCTGAGAGACCTGATTCCTCGCCAACATACACACTTATTGCCGAATTTGCTCACACTTTCATCATACATTTAAGTGTGCACATCTCCCCAAGATGAGAGCAGCTAGAGCGGCATTAAGACAACCACCCACCAAAGAGGGAGGCAAGTCCCAACCTACGACGCAAAAATGGAAGCAAACAGCGGCTCCCAGTGGTGGGCCCAGGTGCTCCTCTTGAGGGGGCACCCCCATAGAGAAGTTTTGTACACAGGGAAAGCACCCGTTATGAGGATTCTTCCATTATTTTGATAACCCTTGTATCTTTGGGCTGGCCAATGGGCCAGTGATACTATTTTTTTACTTAGATACACATATTTTTTGATATATATATGAGAGATCTTTTTGCGGCTCTACATCGTGTGCTATTTATTTCGATTTATGTATTTTGTGTTATGTTGATGGATATCTATGTTTTTGGTTTTTTATGTATGATGGTTTATTCACGATGCATTCCAGTCTAGGATATTATTAGCTATGCAATCAGCTGCTTGGTTTTGATTCCTTGATACATGTGAAAATGTAATGTAATCAAATTTTCTGCTTAATCTTTTGGCACACAAATATTTTCTAAACAGGTTTGCATCTCTGGTTTCAAATTTTTGGTTTAACTGCGATACCACTAACTGGGAATCGAGGTAGACATGCATATGGTGGATGCCCTGAAGGAGGGCCTCGCACATAAGTCCAATAACAACATCA
Organism: Pinus albicaulis; assembly: GCA_034641835.2. Classification (NCBI taxonomy): domain Eukaryota; kingdom Viridiplantae; phylum Streptophyta; class Pinopsida; order Pinales; family Pinaceae; genus Pinus; species Pinus albicaulis. The sequence continues at coordinate 30,439 of JAXQQM020059600.1, read as the reverse complement.
TATTTTGCCCGATTGTTGGTTGCTGATCCGATGCACACGCCGTTTGAACATAGTGGTGATCGGTCAGGGTGGTAGATGACCCAAGCGGTTGTAGCTAAGTTTTGCAACCATCGCGATGCTCCATCAGCAAATCTGAAATGGGGTTCAAGTTGGTGATCCATGATGGAACTTTGGGCACGTTTAGGTCTTTGGGTCAAAAATATTTCGGTGTTGGGATTTTTGTGTACCCTAATTCTAGGGGATAAGGGCTACTGGGGCCCTTATGGGTAGAAATTCTTGAGGTAAAGGCCATTGACAGGGTTAGTGAGGTAGGTCTCGTCTGGTTCCATCAAGATGTATGCCCCTTATCAGAGACAATGTTTGATGATATAGGGTCCTTTCCACAAGGTTTCGAATTTTCCTGGCCCTAAGGCCTCTTTTGCGACATCGCAGTGAAGGACTAGTTCTCCATCGGTAAATGAGAAAGGGGTGATGTGGTGGTCGAATGATGGCACACCCCGCTCCCGTCAGGTAGACATGCATATGGTGGATGCCCTGAAGGAGGGCCTCGCACATAAGTCCAATAACAACATCATATTTTGCCCGATTGTTGGTTGCTGATCCGATGCACACGCCGTTTGAACATAGTGGTGATCGGTCAGGGTGGTAGATGACCCAAGCGGTTGTAGCTAAGTTTTGCAACCATCGCGATGCTCCATCAGCAAATCTGAAATGGGGTTCAAGTTGGTGATCCATGATGGAACTTTGGGCACGTTTAGGTCTTTGGGTCAAAAATATTTCGGTGTTGGGATTTTTGTGTACCCTAATTCTAGGGGATAAGGGCTACTGGGGCCCTTATGGGTAGAAATTCTTGAGGTAAAGGCCATTGACAGGGTTAGTGAGGTAGGTCTCGTCTGGTTCCATCAAGATGTATGCCCCTTATCAGAGACAATGTTTGATGATATAGGGTCCTTTCCACAAGGTTTCAAACTTTCCTGGCCCTAAGGCCTCTTTTACGAAATCGTTGTGTTGCCGCGATTGTCATTGAATTTCGTCAACTAGCTCTAGTTGTACGGCTGGGTGTCATCAAGGAGTTTGATGGCAGCATGCAAGTTTGGGGTCTTGCAAAAATCAATGCAAAAGCGCAAGGTACCTTGGTCTTTTGCGACGGGAATAAAGTGGAAATCCTGGGATGAGGGGGGTGTTGAAAAATTACCTTGGGCATGCGATGCTACAAGTTGTATGTGGTGATTTGTGTCACTGGAATGCGGTGGGGGAAGGATCTCGGTAATGGAGTCCTGTGTGAGCCTAAGGTCGGCATTCCTGCTAGGATAGTCAATTTTCGGTAGGTGGAAGTTGTTTTTATCACAGAGGTGCCTAAATGCTTTTAGCAGCAGGCATACCTTTGGCGCATGATCATGACCGGTGAAAATGGTGCATGTTATCACAGTGATGACAAAGTAGATAGCATGAGATTCTACGCTACTTGATGTTCCTAATGTGGACACTTGGAAAGGGTCGGTTGTGGACGATGTCGTCTTCTGCTTCCATTTTTGCGTCGTAGGTTGGGACTTGCCTCCCTCTTTGGTGGGTGGTTGTCTTAATGCCTCTCTGGCTGCTCTCACCTTGGGGAGATGTGAATACTTAAATGTATGATGAAAGTGTGAAAAAATTCGTCCATAAGTGCGTGTGATCCTCTCTTGATTAGAGAGAAGTTTTTGAGGGAGGGGCGAGACTATGCAGAGACTGTTTGCAAGGGTTTTGAGTTCTCTGAATTGGTTGACTTGGTGATCATTCAGATCACATAGGGCGCATGTTATCCTAGGCTTGGCTTGGGGTATACGTGGTTGGTGTGTGGTCTTATCAGGCTTGACACACCACTGCGATGGTGGGGATGTTGAGCCGACGATGTATCTTTTATTCCATTCTTGGAGATTGCCCGTTCTCTTTTCTACAGCATTAATCATGTCGATAGTGGAATGGATCCGTGAGACATAAGTAAAATGTCAGTCATAATGATTACCCTAACATATCAGGAAAAATATCTATGATATGGGGGTCCCATCGTGCATCGTTTGAGGCCAGGCGGGAAACCAACGTTGTAATGGTGCTAAGTCAGGGCAGTGGACGACTATATGGTCCATCTACTTGCATAACGTGCATGTGGGTGGGTTTCATGACGTGCCTTTGGGGTTAACTACGGGTTTCTTGCTAGGCCATTCTTCGGCTGATAAGAACATTATGGACCTGCTCATGTCTTATGCTTGGGTCATGGAGCTACCGGTGGACTCGACATCCATGTCGTCTTCTTGGGAAAGACGAACTATGGCTGAGCAGAGGCTAGCAAGGGCTAGCCGGAAGCGAGGTATGTAGTGACAATCCTCCAATAGGTGATTGTAGGCGCATAACAGGCATGTGAATTGTGATGCCCATAGCCCCATGTAGTAAACCCTTTCGATTGGATACCATATATGAATGAGTTCCAATGCGACACACTATTCGAGGTAGTGGCCACGTTCATCTCATAGCGTGTAATGGATAATGGGAATTATTGGGTGGCGCTCTACGAATTTTTTCTCCTCTTGTAAGTATAGGATGGTACGCGGCTCGTCATTGATAGACTGGATGGAGGGAGCCTCTTGATAGGATCGCTCGATCGCGTGTAAGGCATCGCTATACCATGGTATTTCTGGAAAATGGTGGGTATAGTGCCCATAGGTGTCACAAATGGCACATGTGTGATTGGTATGCAGCGATTTGCTTGTACTTTTGGTTGTAAGTTCCTTTTTATGGGAATGACGTGTCGAGGTGCCTGCCTCGCAACCGAGTGGTTTTAAGTCGTCCAACTCCAGACATATGTGGGTAGGGTGTCCTATGAAATCACATATAGTGGAGGCCGATGACTCCCTTTTCATGGTTGGGGTCACCATTTTCTTTCCTCTCTTGGCGATTTTCTTGGTCGTGGTCATCAGTTTCGCAATGGGAATTTCCCTTGCGGGGGTTGTTTCGACTGTTTCTTGGGTAGGTTGGGGCTCCTCGGGACTGGGGGGCTTTAACCCAATTGCAGTAATGTTGGTAGATGTTGTTCCTGAAGGGGGAATGAGGTACCAAAATAGGAATGCCAATGATATGTTGGGTAACACCAGTGTTGCCAGCACCTGCTGGGAGGTAAAGTCAGGAGGTGGGTAGAGGAAAGGGATTTGGGAGGCGGCGTAGACTAGGGAGGCTGTTGTGGCCGATGCCTCGGTGTCGTTACTACTTGAGTTTGTATCCTGAATAAACTAGATGCTTGATGTGGACATCATGCATACTGGGGCCCCTGTGGCATCGAGCGATACCTCAGGGATAATGGGAGGATCTCCTAGGAATGACCCTAGGACAGACGACGGTTTGAATTGACCAGAGCCATATTCTTGATACCATGAAAGACCATCTGCCGCTATATCTATGTAGGGTAGAATTACATCTGTGTTGGTCAAGGGATTCTTTTCACTGTGCGTCAGTTGGTCCACTGTAATGATTCGATCCTTGTGGGGGAACATCATGATGCAGAAGACGAAGGATGCTATGGAAAACATGGCATACATGTAACTCCGCCCAAGGAGTATATTGTAATCCAAGTGAGTGTCCAAGACTTTGATGTCTATGTGGACCGTCTTGTCGGCTAAGAAGACCGGTACATTTTGGAAGAGACCGACGAGGGTCGAGGGACTACCATTATATTCTTTGAGTGTGATGACAAAAGGTTTGATTTCGGGGCTCCTAACTTCTACCATACATTCTTTGACATGATGCATGTGGATGCATTCTTGCTAATGACACATCGGTGAATAGTGATATTCTGTACCAATACTGGTATCTGGAAGGCGATCATGGAGGGAAGCCTAGGGGTGGCTTTATCTAAGTCAAAAGCCATCATGCATGTGTCGGTAGGATCGACAGTGCCTAATGCAAAAAGTAGTTATTTCCGTTGTTTTGGGCACGACTGCAATACTTCCAATGCGGAAAAAGCAGCAGGTGATTGAGCTAAATTGTCTATGGTGCTATAATTGTGGGCCGCTTTGGAGTAGTTACCTACACGCCTATTAGGCCCTTTTACCATTTTTGGAAATGGTTCCAAAGGAGTATTTGGAATGGTTAAAGGTGAAGTCGGCATACTTGTAATAGCCCTAGATGTACTAGTGTCTGGTTGTGTGCTTGGGACTGGGTATATTGTTGTCCCATGTTTGCACCTGGCCGTTGGGGGGGAGCTCTTCTGTCAGTATTTATTTCTGCATACTGGGTCCCCTCACCCAGAGGATAAGGTCCTCCTTGGTGATACGCTTGCGTCCTATTAGTCAAATTTTGCTACTGCATATGATGACTTTGAAATTCGGATTGAGACATGTTCTGGGTAGACCCATGTGTGTAACCGAGATTCTGACTACTGCTGCCTAGATACCCTTGGGTCATTAACCCAATAAGTCTGTCTACAAAGTTAGGTGCACTTGGAAATTCTTGATAAGATTGCAGGCAGGGGGCATTGGGAAAGATATTGTATATGTATCCTGACTGTGTGTAGATCAGTTCAAGCTGCTGGGCTTTACTAATTGAATCCTCTTTGGATCTGGGGTTATGTTGTGCCACATCCTTTGAAATCTTTGCCGTCAGATTTTTCAAGAATAAATATAAGAGGACTCGGTCGTTGAGTTTTTCTTTGCATAAACTGTGACGCCGCCTCCATTCATGGAGATGCTCTGAAATATGGGTAGAGGGGGATTGTCTGAAATGATTCAGTAAGTCCATTCCCGAATCATGGTGAATGGGCAACTGAAATTATGTGAGGAACGCAGTAGTTAGGGTGCTAAAGGTTCCATGTGAAGCAGGGGGTTGCTCCACGTACCATTTTGCGGCCACTCCTGTAAGAGTGTGTTGAAATAGCCTCAACTGAATAGTATCATCAATGATGTTATTCGATGAGAAACACAGGTGAAAGGTCATTATATGATTTCCTGGGTCTTCCGCTTGCTTGCCTTCAAACTTTGGTATGTCTGAAGGGAGCTTCATGGGCATGGGAGGCCAATTTGGGTTGTGTGCGATGGGGTCACTGGTGAGCTTTGTCAAATCTGGTAGATTCAACTCTGCTAAGGGTGACTGGGAGGTTGACACCATGGAAATGTGTGAAGACACGAAGTTCTGGTTAGAACGAGGTTTATTCTGTGATGTACCCTGTTGTGAATTATGCTGCCTTCTCGTATGGGATGTGCTCCTTTGCCCCTAGGGGATGAGGGGAGAGTGGTGTGCGGTGTGGTGTTCAGAGACCGATTAGGGTTCCCAACTAAGTTTTCTCCAAGAAAGGAGGAACCAATTAATGTGGCAATGTTTTGTCTTTGACGCCTAAATGGCGAAAGACCTGGAACCCCTCCCGATAATGGGGGGAGGTCCAAAAGACGCCTAGATCGACGAGGTTCTGTTGGAACCATTTGAGTGTCGACCAAGTTAGGTTTTGGAAAATTTTTGAGGGGATCGAGTCTGTGATCATGAAAAAATTATGGCCACATACATAAAACAAAGTGAAAATGAAATTAATTTTCCCTTTAACTTAATATATGTGATCAATCAAGCAAAAAATGGTTTTGTTTGTTTGCGCGTGATACTCAAAAACCTAGAAGACCTATTACGTCCTCACACACTCAAAAGTAACTGGGCCTTGAGAGGATTTCTTGCGAGTGCTAGCACAATGTCTCGTAAGAGCTGGCGATGCCCCCAGTTAGCCGAAGAGAATCAACCAAGTTAAGGGTAGAGGGTTTGGCACTTGCCTGCACCGTCACCTATAGGGTAAAGGATACCCTAGTTTTGGCCACTAAGAACCATCATCCCACATGAACGTTTAAGTCTTGGGCTTCTTGGTATTTAGCTAACAGTACCGAGTATCAACTGGGTTAGGTAGCCCCAACCGATACCGCACGCATTGCGCCTAAGCCTAACCCCCTCTGAATCGGGTCTCTGCCGCGCTCGGGTTTTCTTTTCCGTGGGATAATAGGTGGATTTTAAAGCTCCCTAAATGCACAACTTCTATGTTTCAATGTGAAGTGTGATCAAGGCGGCTTATTGGATGCCTACCCCCTTGATCCTAACTTAATCTATAAATTCTCTTGTGGCCCCTGTGGGGAGAATTTAGTGAGTTGATTTAAGTTATTTTTAGGTGGCTTTATTTTCTTAGTGGGTGAATGTGTGTGATTGTATGGTGAACAATATCATATTTTTAACATGTGGATATCGGTGATCCTTTACAAAATTCCCCTAGTTAAACTATGTGACTTTGTTCCTTGCTCAAATGGAAAATATTTGCGGATAATGGTCCGCTTCCAAATATTCCTAGTTAGTCTATGTGAGTGACTAAAGTCAGATGGAGAATCACAAATGTAGAGAATTCATATGCTTGTCTAGGGTCACCAAATGGTGCAAAGACAACAGAGTTTACTTGCTCTAATTGGTGATTCAATCCTAGTCCCCTAATTTCCTAAATGCAAAAATTGAATTTAAACTAAACAATTTCTACACTAGCTTATGCATGTGTGGTCATGAGCCACTTACTTGGACTAGTTAAACTAAGTGTGCATACCATAATTTGCAAAAGCATAAATCGTTCGGACAACAATGGTTAATTCGCCCCCTACTTAAACTATGTGAACACTTTTTGCAAAAACCAACTGAAATGAAAACTAACTAAATGCCTACAGAAAGCAGTAAAAATTGAGTTCTCAGAAGCTGTGGGGTATCAACATAGGTGTTGGAAGATACATTACGGCTTCCCAACACACTTACAAGCAGAAAAAATGCAGAAAATAGGGATAAAAAATCTCTCTATAATTTGCACGCAAAATCCCTTGACAGGTGCACCTTCCTGCACGCAGATCAGTCCTGAACGCGTGCAATGCGCCTCTGTGTGAAAAAACTGCTCGCAGAAATCCTACAAGTAAAATATTAAGAGCTGCCTTCTTCAGTATGTCACTTCAGTGAGTCTAGGGACTGCAAGATGGGTCAGAGGACTGTCAGCTCCACTCCAGCATAGACAAAGGGTCTCCTACAAAAGATGGCACAACCACATAAACTTGGAATGCATCAGTGGAGTCGCCAATCCTGTTGTTGTGGATTAGTCGCACGGGTGTACGAAATTGCACCAGCTTAGAGAGTGTGGTCTACTCTCTAAACTATTGGTAACATGCAGAAAGTGGGGGAGCTCAAAATCATAAAACTTAATGGAAATAGTATGTTGAATTATGCTCTAGTTAAACTAAAACTAAAAAAAACACAAATATATAGAACCTATATAGAGAGTTCCAAATGATAATAATGCAAACGATGGCTCGATGGCATCTTCTTATTAAACATTCGAAATGGAGAAGAAATTTTACCCACTTGCCAAAGGGCCCTTAGGAAATGGCTCTAGGTCCCGATGCAAGGATGTTGCCTTCCAAGCTCTGCCTCTGATGCAGTCTCACTCTCTCACTTTGTTGTGGTGGACTAAGATGTTGGGTGGCCAACTATCGAGTCCTCTTTAGCTCTAGCTCTAGGTCACACACAATGCTAGTGTTGCTTGGGAAACTTTGGCTAGCATAACACTGTGATCACCATTTCTTCATCTCTTGGTGGGTTTATATAGGTGAGCTTCAAATCCTCCTTCCCTCCCTTGGTACATGATGGATGGTGACCCAAGCGAGAGGTGTTATTCCATTGTATGCTCAAATATTATTTTGCGTGCTCACATAATGTCTAAGGAGGCACCGGTGGTTGTCCTTAGGAAGCTTTCACATAAGGAGTAACTGTCCTTTGATTTATGTGGTCTCAGAAAGCGAATTTTTTCCATTTCCAGGAATGTGGGCTTATTGGGAAAAAAGGTGTGCAGAAGGCGCTCTTCTCGAAGGATAAAGGACACATTTGAGCATTTATGACTAGTTCAAATCTGATTTCTCAAAACCTTAGAGATTTTAAATACTTCTTGATTCCATAATGTATTCCTGTCCTGTAAATCCTTGGGCTCGACATTAATTGATGTCGTCTTCTGATGTACGATTTTCCAGTGTTAACAACAGCAATAGAAGAAGAGGGCATATGGATAATAGATTATTTTTGCGTACATTCGACGGGTCATCCAAAAGCACAGAAAAGGATTGGATGGAGAAGTTAGATGATTTCTTCCAGCTACACCTAGTAGCAGAAAAGGAATCCATTGAGATTGCAGCACTCCACCTTGAGGGTGAAGCAAATGATTGGTCGTTCGGCAGATTGAAACATGCAAGAGTGACTGTGTACGTAGAGTTCAATCAAAGGTTGGTAAAGAGGTTTGACAGCAGAAAACTGTAGGGGCTTTCAATTGAGACATTTTTTGACATTGGTGAGGAAGTATATGAGGAGAAAAAGGAAGATGTCAACATTGATACTCCGAGAGAAGAGAAACTACCACCACCAACTGCAGTAGAGGTACTTGCATCAGTGGGAAAAGCACTTGCATTTTGGTAAGATGTTCCCAAGACTTCGACATTGAGAGTCCAAGGCATGATTGAAGAGGTGCATGAGGAAGAGGAAGAAGATATCAGTGCTGGGGCCACAGTAGAGGAGCAGCCATCACCATCACCAGTAGTTGGAGAATAAATTTCACCGGTTGGAGGAAATTTTGTAGCTTTACAAGATGTTCCCAAGCATCAGCTGATCCAAGGGATGGAAACATTTCCACCCCATATTAATTTAGCACACCATCTTTAGATTTGTGGGGTCATACCATCAGGGCAATTGCATGGCCAAGGGTTAGAGCACATTGCTGATTTGTAGTAGAAGACTATCACTGCGTAGAGGACCCTTGATTGGTTCAAGAAGAATATGTATAACTATCCTAGTTTGACATTGTTGATTTGCACACAAGACTTTGTGTTGGAGTGTGGAGTTTCTGAGGATGGGAATGGAAAATTCCTAATACAAGGAAGCTATATGATAGCTTTAGAGAACAAAAAATTACTATCAAATGAGCTATTTTATTCTATTTATGACAAAGAGATATTGTCCATTATGCATGCATTGGTAAAATTCTGGCAGTTTTTTATTGGTAGTAGATTTTTGGTGAAGACCAACCACCATAGTCTCCGACATATTTTTGAGGAGGACCAACAACTGCAGAAGAGGCATCAACTGTGGATCAGTACAATGCAGGACTATTAGTTCAACATTGAGTGTGGAGAGGGCCATGTGACATCAGATGCACTATCATGGAGATCAACAACACCGTCACCGAGGAGCGGTGATGATTTGAGGGCCCAGTTATTGTTTGAGCATTCCGATGACCGCTTCACTTATGAAGAATTGGATGGGAAGATGGTAGATGTTGGACATCATGTAATGGATGACATCTTCTATTATCAGGATGGAGCCTTCTTGATGAGCACCTCATAGCTCAAAGAGAATTTTCTACATGCAAAAAATTCAAAACCTCATAGGTTCTACTTGGTCATTGGTGAGAGTTTCTCATGGAGAGACCTCAAGGAGGATGCACCTCGACATATCATGGAGTGAAAATATTTTCATCATATTGTGGAGGGTGGTATTTTCGACATTGATCTGTTGTCGAGGTATGTGCATTGCTTTGAAATTTTCACATAGTACATCTCTTCATCTGTGACCATATTATATTTCTGGGATGTCTTCATGCTTCATGGTCTTCCCAAGGCCATAGATAGTGATGGGGACAATTATTGTATGAGAATTTTTTGGTGGGAGCTTCTCCATTGCATGGATACCGAGATGGTGCACGATATGAGTCATCACCCACAGTTAGATCGATGGATGGAGATGATGAGGAAGTGGCTGGAAAGCTACTTGCAAATCTATGACATAGGGCAGAAATAAGCATGGTTGTGCTAGTTTCTCTTGGGTGCGTATGGTTACCACCCAACATTTCAGATTGGTATGTTCCATGCCTTGTATAGTACTGAGGTGATGCAGTACTAGGAGGCATGGCTGCGCTGGCTACTCTTGGGAGAGCATGGCCAAGACATTGCATTTTATATGTTCATTCATATATCATTGTTTCCTACCTTGCACAGTAGTGATGAGATGTAACAGCTGGAGGCATGGTTGCGCTGGTTACTCTTGGGAGAGTATGGCCACCATATGACATTCCACATGTCAATTTGGATGTCATTGTTTTATACTTGGAATGATGATGTGTTGTGGCAGCAAGAGGCCTTGCTACGTTGGCTTCTCTTGAGGGAGTAAGGCTACCATACTTGGTGTGATGATGATGTGATGTGGTAGCAAGAGGAATTGTTGCAGTGGCGTCTCTTGAGAGAGTATGGCTACCATATTTGGTATGATGATGATGTGGTATGGAAGCAAGAGGCATTGCTGTAGTGGCTGCTATTGGGAGAGTATGGTTCGACATTTCACATATCAATCCATATGTCTCTATTTCCTACTCTGCATAGTGTTGAGATGATTCTTAGAGAAATCAAGGCCAATAGGTCCAAGGATTGGAGCATGGAGAGGCACAACATACTCCATGTAGCATGGGTTGGAGAGACAGTTTATGAGTTGGGACATTCCACTTGGGGACAGAACCGTTACACTTCATATACCGTGCAAAGAAGAGGCTCTTGGATAGCAGATGGTTGCCACATGGGGACTCATTGATGAGGAGAGGCATCTAGATACATAGCTAGAGGCCATTCTAGACATTATAGAGAGGTAGTTATGGAGCTGGGTATTCATAACACATTGGAGCATATGGGGAAACCTTCCATTTGAGGATGAAACTTGGGAGGTAGATGGATTTCTATAGCATCCACTTTTGCAGTTGCTTGAGTACAAGCAACATTTTGGCAGGGAGGACTATAATATTCCAAATATTCCATCAACTAAGTGGAATATTAGAGTTCTAACTTTTTTTATTTAGTTAAGTAAATAAAAGGGTGGAGGGACCCATAAACCTAGCAGATGAATAAAATCCACTTCTATAGTGTGAATGTGAGTTAATTAAGTAGTGGAGTAGCATTTTGGGTTAGTGGAGCAACATAATAATGAAGAAAGAGTGGAGGTCATAGAGCATTAATGAGGAATATGATGGAGGTAGTGGAGGAATAAATGCAAGATGATGGAGATAGTGGAGAAGCAATTGCATAGATGATGGAGGAAGTGGTGCATTAAATGCACACATGATGGAGGAAGTAGAGAGTAATTATAGCAATGATAGAGATCATGGAGGACAACGCAGTATTTATGGAGGCTAGTGGCCACATGTGCAGCGCAGTATTGAGTTTGGCCAAGGCTAGGGAAGGCTCACAACCATAAAAGGAAGATGAGGGTAGCAAAGGAAGGGGAGTCTGGATTTTTATTGTTGAGTGTCGTAAGACATTTATGTGCATGCTTCACTTGTTTAGCTAATTCTGATGTGTTGTTTAGCACTAGGTGTTCCTAAGCAGGAATCCCACCCTTACCCATGGGGAACTTTGAGTGCCTACTCTGGGAAGGTTTTCTTGGGCAACATTCATCATCCAGCAATCAGTGCCACTTTCAGCCACTCTCATCTGCACTTCCAGCTACAGGAATTACACATTCCTAAACTTGGGTTTGAGATTTGGAAGGTTGTTATCAGTACTTCAGCTGAGAAACATATGGGGGAATCATCCCTTCACATTGTGGATCCAATGAAGTCTTCCGGGAGTTTCATTTTCATATTCAGTGTTATCACTAAATTGAGTCCTGTTGGGTTGCTTCAATGGTAAACTTGGAGTAACTATTTCAAACTAGCTTTTGGTTGAAGATTAGCCTCTTCAGTCTAAGAGGGATCTCTTAAGATATCTTATGATTTTTTTGATGAAAACTCTATTATATGGCTAACTCTATGATAATGAATTAATTGCATATGATTGAAGGTGGAAAATGTAGATGATTTTCTACCATTGGGTTTATGGAGTAAGTGCTACGGAACTCAATGACAATGGCTCTCCTTGTGGAAGCTGAGGCATGTAGATATTTAAATTAAAGGACAACACACACAAAAGTTACTCAATATATTAATGTTCAAAGGAAGTCAGAGCATGAGAAACATGAATTCTGAGTAATGAACATTAAGATATTGAAATCAAAATATTGAGAAAGGTATACAATAGTTTAATTCTTGAAGGAAGTTAGAGCATGATGTACATGAATTTTGAGTAATCAAACATTAAAATATTTAAATAAAAGTAGCAAGATACATAGGACAAGGTTCATTAAAACATCAAATGAATCTCAGTTGAAGAAGAAAGCCCACAACCACTGTATATTACTGATAATTTTTTTTTACAATAGTAGTAGTCACAAGTAACATATTCCAACCTATTATAACTCTAAAACTATCTCATTTATAGAGTTATGACTCATAAAAATTATTTTCCACCTTTATATCTTTGAATTCCCACCTTAGAGACCTATTTCAAACATGATTACATCACTTGGAGACTTCCTAGAGATATTTCTGTTTGTAGAGTTTGAATACAAAAAGGACTCTTCTTTCATTACTCGTTCAAAAAATCCATTTAATAGCCTGCAAATACAATAAACACTAATTTGGGATTGTACACAGGAGTTCTCATTTGTCATTATGCCACGTGGATGCTGAGCTGGACCTCCTCCAAGTCGAATTTTACAATTTTTTCATAAATTTGGTTAGTGAAAATTCTGAAAAATAGGCTTCAAAGATGAGTCTATAATTTCCAAACCCTGATGGCGTTGCAGAAACTGAGAGAGAATTTTGTAGATGGGTTTGTGTTGAAGAAAACCTCTTTCATATTTCCAAAATCATTTTTCATTTGGTTGAAAATCAAACTTGAAGTTGACTTCTAAAAACGTCATGTACAAAAAATTTCGTAGCGCATTTTGGTAGTGAATTTAGTTCACCAACTTCTGCCACCTATTAGCTCTCTTTGCTGACATAGACATGTTTATTGGGTTTAAAGAGATAAAAAAAAAAATTCCAGGCCTTGAATTTGAATTTTTCCATGGTTTTGAGAAAAAACATGCCTATAGAAATTTTGCAACGCATTTTGAGCTTTATGCCTGGAAGGCGCTACGAAAACACCTAGTTTGACAGTAGATTTTGAAATTTTCAATTTCCACCTCAAATAATTTCCATGGCTATGTGAGATCATAGGATGAAGCACGATAAGGAAAATTTGGTTCAAAATACCTCTTATCCTCCTTAAGCAACAACTTTTTCACCTTCAACAAGTTCATCTACCAATAAAAATGACTTGTTTTTCTGAGACAATATGGCTGAAAGATGAGCTCCTATCTCTCTATCCTTGATATATTTTTCAAAATGGGAGAATTTTTTTTTAAATAAGATCATATTGAAGAAAAAATTCTCCTTTTTTTTTAAAACCATCTCCAAATATCGGGAAACTGTGTTATAAAAACATGTCTAAAACAGGCAGAAAACACACTCTAAAAATAACGCCCAAAGACCTCTTCAAATATCAAAATTGGAAGTACCTATGAGAAAAATGAAAGAGGTTGTTGTTCCTTATTCTATTCTTGACAATAACCTCTCTCAGTTTCTTATAAATCTCCTTAGTTTTCCCAGAAACCTTTCTTGAAGTTGACTGCTCAAACATTCAAAAAACAAAGAAATCCTTAGATTCACTATGAAATAGTCAGGTGATTTCATAGCGAAATCTACCTGTTTTACATTGGATTCGCTACAAAATGGTGAAAAAATTGAGAAGTGGATTATTTTTTGATTTTCAGGCATGGGTGAAGAAACTAAATGACATGGAGTGGATTTGACTGATATTCCAAAATTCATGGTGGGTTTAAGACTTAGGATAAAGCCTATTACATGTGTTTTTTCACAAATTTCATGAAACCAAAAAAAAAAAAAAAAATGGAACCTAGGTGAATGATGTGAAATAAATATAAATGAAATTTTGAAAACCTATGTGTGATAAAATATAGCATCAGGCCATCCATCTATTCTCCTATGCATCAACATTTCCTATAGTAATTGTGTAATTCTGCAGTGAGGGTTTGAGGAGAAGAGGAAGTTCCAAGAAAATCAAATTGGAATCCTGTGAGGGATTAATCCTTCACTCCAGGGATCACTTCAGTAGCCTAGGATTAGAATTGTATTATCTATCAGCAGGCTACATCATCAGCCCTCCCAGAGAACACAGTATTTCCCCGCAGTTGTGCATGCAGGAGCTGCATATTTAGTGGAGGAGCTAGATCTCAAGTTTTGAGCTTGGGAATCAGGATAAGGGACCAGCCCTTCAGTTAGTAAATGCGTGGGTCTTATTGTAGCTGATATATCATTATTTCAGCCCCAAATCAGTATTTGTAACCAGGGAGTGCGCAACTCAACCAACATGGGTGTAGTGTGCAACCCAAAAAGGGCCAAAATTCCAACTCAAAATCTGGCCAAACCATTTTTGGATTTTTTCTGGGTTTTTCGAGTAGAATCCATGGTTAAAATCCTAGATCATTCTGAGCACTCCAGCAACCTATTGCACATAGATCTTCTTCCTAGCAGCAATGGTTTCCAACAACAACAGTTTATACTTTTGAGTGCTAGGTTTTAGTAGTGTATTTCAACCATCTTGTGGCTTGAGTGCATTGCTTTTGGAGCATTGTGTACTCATATTTAATGTTGACACATAATGATATGGATGATCTGTTTCTACTAATGTTTTAATGTCTTGATGTTATATTCCGACATTTCCAACATTTTACAGTTTTGTACTTACATTCTGGTTATTGCCTTGATTTAAGTGTTATAAATGTTCTATATTCATGTCTTTCCCATTTTGGGATATTACAAATTACAATTACAATTTTACAATTTCACAATTCAATTACAATTACAATTACAATTTTACAAATATTTTACGTTATACAGTTGAAATTACAATTACAATTATAATTTTACAATTTTACATACAATTACAAGTACAATTTTACAATTGCACATACAATTATAATTACAATTACAATTTTACAATTTCACATACAATTACAATTAAAATTACAATTACAATCTTGGAATTTTACATACAATTACAATTACAATTTTACATATATACAATTACAATTAAAATCATTTCATAATACATTAAATATTAAAATTACATAATATTTAATAAATATCATGATTTCATACTAAAAATAAACATCACAATCATGATAACAATCATACAGATATCATATTTGACTAAAAAACACATTCAAATTCACTAACATCATCTAATCATCGTGATCATGATCATCTAACAAAACACAAGCATTGTATAACATCATCACAACACAAACATCAAATATACATCTCATGTCAAATAACTATTATCACATACACATCTATCTGCAAACTGCACATTAAATGAACATATCTAACATGACCTAAAAATATACACATCATGATGAACACCAACATGTAAATTAAGCACATATGCAACATTAACGTAAAATACATGGACTATATATATAATTGTATAATGTCAAAATTATACAATTGTAATATAACTAGATATAAATGTCAAATATCTGGTGGTACATCAATAGTAGGACTATTCGAGGCCTACTCAGTTGATGCTGCAGCCTCGACATGCTCAGATAGATGATGATCACGTGCCTGTTGATATGGAGGTGTCTGATAATCAAGAACTTCCTGCTCATGAAGACTCGTGGATGGTCCAACCTCCTCAGTGGATGGTGTAGTGACCTGCTCAATCGATGGACCTGCCTCCTCAGATGGACTTGCACCCTCTTCAAGATCAGGTGCCTGCTCAAGACTAGGACGTGTCTACTGATATGGTGTAGACTGCTCAGACAATGTCTGTTCATGATCATGACTGGATGCTACAAGCTTCTCATCATGATAATCTTTGGCACGAGGTGGAGGAGGAGGTGGAGTACTAGATCGATGATCACTCCCCTTTTGATCATGATCATCAGATGATGCGCTGCTCTGTTGTACTACATCTCCACCACACCTACCCCTCCTCGCACGCGCCAGTACTCTGGTAGCTCCAACGATATGTTGCATGAGGGTCAACATATCACAAAGCATAACTCTCTAGATCTATGTCAGCCTATCATCAACATGTATCTCTCTTATAGTAACCAAACTGACTCCTTCCTCAACTAGGAGTCAATAGAGTTGGTCACCCAACTCCATCCTAAATCGAGTGTTCGACCTATGCCCCACACCCGCTGGTATCTGCGCCTGATCAGGACCAGGTCTGTCACCCTGAACCTCTGCCTCTGTCATGTCCTCGTCAACATGATCTACACCTGGATCATTCAGTGGTGATGGAATATCATCGCCAACAAATGACCCAATATCTAAAAAATATATAAGTACACAACAATAATTAGACAATTTCATTAAACAATTAAAAAAAACAAGTTAAAGAACATGTTAGAATAAATTTGATAATTCTAATTAATTAATTAAGACAATAAAATGAAACTATATTAATTTAAATAAAATAATAATATTACCTCTCGCATTCGACGGCTCATCTTGTGTGAAGAGGATGTTGGCACACCCTCGCCAATCCAAACCAGCATATGGACATGGAACGAGAACGAATGAGTGATCATCAAGAATGGATAGAAACTCCAGTGCATCATGAGATATCCTGGTGGAAAAGTAAGATTTTCCCCTCTTGGGCATAATCTGGCCCCACATATCCATCCGTATGTGCATCATCGACCTACAAGGCTGCCAAACAAAAGTAGGCCTTGTCTCTGGAAACCTTTCAAAAAATAAACAAAATAACTCTGAAGAAAATTTAGGGAAGTTCAACCTCCCACGTGCCTAAGAAAGACATCTATCTAATGATGTACAAAATTCCGCAAAAAAAATGTACACCATCTCACAAATCGTGGCGCCTGTAATAAAGAATCAAAATAAAATAAAATCGGGAAACCAATGTGTTTCCCGTCACTGGTATGGTGTGAAATGGTCATCAGCAGTAGTGAGAGGCACCTCACCTCCTCTTCACCAACCGAAGAAATATGTAACTAACCACTGGGCACCTAAAAATCTGTAGGAGAAAGTATATCGTCACTAATGTATCTCTGGGAGTACACCCACTGAATCCCTGCTACATAGCTGATGGGGACCTCTGGGAACTACGAAAAATCCCACCCTCTCCCAGATAGGCTAGTAATAAAATATATGTCCTCCTCAGTGGGCGTGTACCACTGGCCAGGATCGACTCGAAAAGCATGTCGGTGGGCATCCCACCTGAAGATGAGTTGTCCCAATAACCCATTATGGCCCTTCAGGGATGTATCCTCCTCATATAACTTGAGGAGGCCTACCTCCCTTAGGAGAAACTAGGAGGCTGTTGTAATAGGGTGAGGGCACATAAGTCTCTCCCTCTCTCGGGCCTCCCACAGGCGAACCACATTATACTAGTCCTCCATATGTTCTTATTGTTCACTTTGTTCTCTTCATTGATGTCGCTGAATGATTCACATATTAAATATTTTTTTATCTTAAATGAGACATGTATATATATATATATATATATTGAAAGAAAAAAAATAGTCGGTGCGCCCAAAAAAGTAGTCATGCATTGGTATCGGTGCGTCTGTTTTTATCACGTATTGCCCTCGGTCCGCATGGAAATTTTATGCACACCACAAAACATGAAATGTACTTTATTCTACGATGCGTTGATGAAACTATCCACCCCGGGGTGAATAGTTAGGTCAACGCACTGCCCAACAATAATTCATGGTCAACGGTGCAGTCATTTAAATGACCGTATCGTTGACTAAGTACCACTGTTGGGAGGGCGGTGCGCTGACCAAACTATGCACCCCAGGGCGGATAGTTTGTTCAGTGCACCTCCCTCTTGACATCAATACATGTTCAACTGTGTGGTCCTGTAAACGACCACACCGTTGACCGTGTACTGATGTCAGGAGGGCAGTTCGCTGATTGAACTATCTGCCTCAGGGTAGATAGTTGGTCAACACATCGCCCTCCTGACACTGGTACATAGTCAATAGTGTGATCATTTAAACGACTGCACCTCCATGTCAGGTTTAAAGAAAAAACATGGTGCGCGTTTTTGGTACCGCACCAGAACTTGGTGCGGTTTCTGTTACCACCTTTCGTGGTGAGGCCTGGAAATTTATAGGCAACACCAAGAATTGTGCGAGAAGAATGGCTAGAGTGAAATGCGCATAATTTTTTTTTTTAATGGTAAAATACCTATACATTTGGGCATCGAGGAGGAATATTTGCTGAAGAATTTGAAAAACCAAAATTTCCCACTATTTTCCAAAATTCAAACTTCATAAGGTGGGAAATGGATACCAGCATTGCATGCAATGGGAGCACTAATGGTAGGGAACCTCACACAAGAGAAATTCACACCAGTGCTTGATAGATCTGGAGCATTGAAGAAGTGAAAATGCATATTTTTCAGCCAGTAATTTTTTTTTATTTAACCCTGTTTTGGTGCGCAGGTTTTTGAGACGTGTCGGGCGGTTTCCGCGTAGCGCATTGCACCTGTTTATGTTTGAGCACGAGTTTTTAAGACACACCAGGCTTGTTTCTGAGTAGCGCACTGGTGCACTACAGTAATGAGACGCACCGGGCCGGTTTTTACGAAGAGCATGATGTCTCAGTGTGCCAATTTTTAGTACACAATGGTGCGTTGTGAGTTAAATGCACCAGTGCGATGTATGATGAGAAATGGACCAGACAAAAAAAATCTGCAAAAACCTCCACCCACCAACCTCCTCTAGAGACCTCCACTACAAACATATATCTAGCCTATTTTTATAAGGGGCTCCTCAAAAACATCCGCTACATGGTATTTTCCTTGTAGTCTTACCTACAACATCAAGCCCTTCACGGATGAGGTATTATGTAACATTGCCCCTCTTGATGTTTGTGATGTAGTCTTAGGCCAACCATACTTGTGGATGCGACATACTATGTATGAGTCCAAGCCTCATGTTGTTATTGTTACTTTTGGAAATAAGATGTATAGGATACTGGAGGTAGCACCACTTGCCGCTATCTCTTTGGTTACTGCAAAACAATGCAGTAAGCTCATTTCCAAAACTGGGAAATATTATTTCTTGATGATCCGCCCTCAGGGAAAGAATAATATTGTGGCCACGACCTCTAGACAGTTCTTATCCTGATGACAACAACAAATTCACAAAGTTGTGGAGGAGTACGAGGACATTTTCACCTCACCCACAGGGGTGCCTTTGCACTATCAGGTCCAACACCCCATCAATCTGACTCCAGGTGCATCGCTTCCCAATGGACCAATATATCAGCACTTTGTTATGGAGAACAATGAAATCAAGAGGAAGATTTATGAGTTTCTATAGAAAGGTCACATTTTTTCGAGTTCATCACCCAGTGGGAGCCCCATCTTGTTGGTGCAGAAGAAGGATGGGACTTGGAGACTTTGTATTGAATATCACGTGCTAAACAAGATCATTGTCTGGAATAGGTATCTGATCCCATGGATGGATGAAATTCTATACCAACCCAAGGGGGGGAAATATTTCAACAAGATTGACTTGAAGTCCAGGTATCACCAGGTACCAATCAAATCCTCCAATGGGTGGAATATTGCCTTTAAATCCAAGGAGGATATGTTCGAATGGCTAGTCATGCCTTTCGGGTTGATGAATGCTCCTGCAATCTTCATGAGGCTGATGGAAGACATATTGTGACAATTCACCAACTCATTTTTAGTAGTGTAGTTGGATGGCATCTTGATATTTAGCCAAAATTGGGAATAACATCTCTACCACATTTGACAAGTCCTCAAAACACTGCGGAAACATAAGTTGTGTGTCAATTTGGAGAAATGCACTTTTGGAATGATCCATTTTCATTATCTGGGATACATTATTGATGAGAGAGGGCTGCATGTGGATCCAGACAATATCCAAGTCATTCAGGATTGTCCATCCCCAACCACTCTAATATAGCTCCACATCTTTCTGGGTCTTGCTAATTTCTACTGCAGGTTTGTGTTGGGATTCTCTCATATCATTTGACCCTTGAGTCAAGTCACCAAGGGAGGAGAAAAAGAAAAATTATTTTGGTCTGAATCTCAACAGAAGGTATTCATAGAGTTGAAATATCACCTTTGCTCTTCCCTAGTGCTCAAATTACCATACTTGCAACAACCATTTGAGATCGAGACGTATGCCTCTAACTATGTTATTGGGGCAGTTCTTACTCAACAGGGGAATCTAGTGGCATATCACAGTGAGACACTGTCTGAAACAGTCCATAAGTATCCCACTTATGAAAAAGAGATGTATTCCATTATGTAAGATGGCCGAAAATGGAAGCATTACATTTTGGGGAAGGAAGTTATCATCCACAGAGACCACTGACCATTGCAGTTCATACAGACACAGGGGAAGTTGCAGAATGTTCACCATCAGAAGTGGTCCATATATCTACAAAAATTTCATTTGAACATCAAGTATAAGAAGGGAAGCACCAATAATTTTGCAGACTGCCTTAGACGACCATTGATCGTGGCGCTAACCACCATGCTCAACTCTTGTGGGCACGAGACTTCTGATTGGCCACTTCTCTACAAGTGCGATCCAAAATTTGGATACACATACAAGAAAATCTTGGAGGGTAACTAAGTTCCAAATATTCACCTTCAGTAAGCACTTCTATGTCACCTGGGACATCTTTGTGTTCCTTCAAGCAAGCGTGCCAAGATGATTTTTGAAGCGCACTATATTCGGGTCGCTGGGCATTCCAAAGTCAAGAAAACAATGGAATTACTGCAGAAGTATTTCTATTGTTGAAACTTTGACAGGACGTGAGGAATTACATAATATCCTACATTTCTTGTGCCATT
This sequence comes from Pinus albicaulis, assembly GCA_034641835.2. NCBI lineage: Eukaryota > Viridiplantae > Streptophyta > Pinopsida > Pinales > Pinaceae > Pinus > Pinus albicaulis. The sequence continues at coordinate 9,575 of JAXQQM020059600.1, read as the reverse complement.
TCCAAATCAACCATCAAGAAGCAAGGCCTCTATACTCCGCTGCCTACTCCTAGTCGACCTTGGGAATCTATCTCCATGGATTACATGTCGGGCCTTCCTTCTACTAAGCATGACAAAGATTTTTCTTTCATGGTCTTCGATAGTGTTATCAAGATAAATCCCCTGTACGGACATAGGTGATCTCTCTAGCCCTAGAGTGGGTCTAACAACACGAGATTCTTTCTAACATAAGATTTCTTTACTAATGCTTACAATGTAAAGAGGAAATATACATAAATACCTTTTTCCAATCGATATATTTGGATCTATTGATGGTGACCTCAATCCATGATACTTGTAGGCCCGCTTCCTATTCTGATGGTGCATGCATACCTATGGATGATCAAGAGACAACAAAAAACATTATACAAAATATAATAAACATAAAAACTAGCTATCTAGCAAATCAAGGAGTACCAAATTTTTTTCATAATCATGTAGACAAATATAGAAAGAAAAAACCAGATGTTATTATTGATAAATTACAAAAGGAGAGCTTATAACTAGGCCTTGATGTCAGAGGCATCCTTAGGTGAAAATATGAGTCCCTCACCCAGATCAAAATCATTCCTTCTCCCGTGCACTTAGGCTTAATCACAATGCAAGCATTTGAAGGGATGAGAGTTTAGACAAGTCTGACAATGATCAACCAAGATCTAAACTTGGGGAAATGAGGGATGTGAATTTATACCAAGGAGAAGGAGGTTGGGAGCCCATGAAAGGATGAGGAAGCCCCACTTTCTAAGGGATGATCCCCCATGGATGAAATCAATGCTCCAAAATGAGAGAGCTCAACCTTAGCATCTATGTTCAACAACCAACTTGCCGCCCTTAAGCTTCTAGAGTTTGAAGCTTCTCCTCCATTGCAGGAAGCACTACTAGATAGGGGATCAACGCTATTTTATAAGAAATTAGGGCACCGAAAGCACTGGGTGAGAGCTGGCACCGAGAAGGGCGATGACCCAAGAAACTAGGAATTTAACCAAGTTTCTTCAGTAATCTTTCAAGGAAGTCTTCTTTGGATCTTCAAGGGGACATGTTAGCATATTTATTGATGATGGAAACATTGCACAAGATTTTTCACGAGGCATTTTAGGATCAGGGATGAGAAAATGAACATGGTGACAAATTATTGTGTAACAGATGCCCCTTAAAGCATGAAGGAAGAACATGGAGTGATGGCTAGAATGCTTTATGAACCAAGGCAAATAATGCATACCACCTTTGGAGAACCTGCCAAATCAAACATTTAAAATATATGACATCTCTGTTATAAATATGCCTAACCACATGATGTTGCACTATGCATCAAATGACACATGAGCCCATGGTATGGTCGCAGCCATTCATCTAAAAATGTATCATAGAAATGGATCTGCGGTATGGACATAACCATCCATATAGATAGGATCATGTATACAATCATGAATACGCAATAAATCCATGCATCCTTGACCAAAAATCAGATGTGACCTAGGGTCTTCATTGCGATCTCAATCAACTGAATGTACGATTCTAGCCATGTGAATAAATGCGTTGAGGTCGAACATGGTAGAAACCACCTGATTACCTACCAATGATGAAAATCGTTAACAGGCATGGGAGAAACCACCAATAATGACGACGGACCTCAAGGTACAACATCACAATCTACAAGCGTGAATATATGTGTTGAGTCGAACACTTGTATAATCATTTGATCGAAGGCCAATGGTGTGAACCTGTCATCGAACACAGAGAACTTGCCATTGAGGCATACAAGCTCCAAGGTACTAAAAGAAGTCTCTAAATCACCTTCCTAGATAATGAGCTGAAGTTGACAAGAAGTGATTCGTTGAAGGAGGGCCATAATGATTCCCACATCATCGACATGAAACAAAATATATCTTAATATGATAGGAGTGGTTTGGGATTGTATCAGAGGAGGTCAAGTATGTAGAAGGTGTTTGAAAAAAAGGACTTCTCTTGAACATATTGGTGACACGACTCGGAAGTGTGGCAACATTTGACTCAAATAGGATCAGAGGTCATGTTGAAAAATTGGTAATCAGATAAGAGGCAAAAATATTTCCCAACCCCATGGAGGCAAAGTGATGAATGAAGGATGTCCCCAACTTGACAGAATTGCAGATGAATGCCTTGTTCAAGAGTGACAAGCTGCCTAAAATACACATACGATGTTCACTTTCAATTTTCCTCGTTATTGCTAACAAGTACCTCTTTATTTTTTTTATAGCCAGCATGAAGAGGATAGCATATGTTGATCATGTAAGTTCATTCTTAGAATGAATCCATCCTAGTAAGTTTAACGAGCCATTGGAAGGAGGAAATCAGTCTCGTCATGGTGAAAAGTCTTTCATCATTTAATATTTAATGAGTCCAATGAAAGGAAAAATCAACAACTTTTCATGTTTAAGGAGTTTGAAAAGAAATAAAAATAAAACTCCATCATGTCCCTTTTCGTAAGTCGTCTCTTGAATCTGAAAAGGTAGAAAACTATGTCCGAGAGAGCCTCGTCACGATGTTCGATCAAGGTACTCCTTTTTCATAAATAGTGATCCTTAGCCTGAAAAAGGGGTAAATTTATATTGATATTACGTCAATAAATTCACTTTAAAAAGTTATAAATGACAAGTACTCGGAAATATTTTCATATTTTGAGAGTAAAAAAAGAGCTGAAATTTTACTCTAGGGGGGTTCCTTTTTCGTAAACATTTAACGAGCTCGAAAAAGAGATAAAATTCAACTTGTTTGCATTGGAAATGATTATGAAGTACTGTACTACACATAAATAACAAACATCATGGATATCGAGGAAAAATATTAAAATATTAGTGAAATTTTTTCAAAAATATATAAATAGACCAAAAGACAAAATCATTTTCACCTTTCCATTTTTAGAAGAGCATTTTGTCCATTTTCCCTCTAAATTTCAAATCAGTGGTGCGACTGATCTAGGACACCATTCATCGATCTGTCTCCACCAGGTAAAAGCTCTAAACCTCCTTTTCATTTTAATCCTATTCATTAAGCATTTATTTTTTATAATTAAGGAGTTTAGGGAAGATATTAAAAGTTTAAAATTTCCTGTGACCAACGCAATTTCGAGCTATCGGGGTCGCGATGGTCGCGCTTAGACCGTTAGGGCAGCATGCCACTAGCACCAAATCATTTCGGACATATGCGATGGCCACAATGAATATTTTAAATTGAGAAAATATTCCAAATCCACCATCAATTTCTAAAAATTCTTCCATGAATGCTCTTAAAAGACCAATTGGACATGTTTTTCAGGTTTTTTCAGAGAAGATGGTGGTCGAATGGAAAGAAAGGGGCCATGAGGTGGAAGACCACCAAGCCTTGCAGGACCAATATTACGTCAATGCTTTAAGAAATTGCAAATTGTTGAAATTATTTCAAACATCCGGCTTGAGAGCTCAACTAGAGCTTTTCCAATACTTTATCAGTATCCGGGATGTGGACCGATAGCTATTTATCATCGGGGAGCAATAAATTGAGCTATATTTCAAGGACATCTATTTTATCATCGAATTATCTAGGCGAGGAGAGAGAATCCAACTCTCCGGGGCTCGCCCAAGGGGTGAGAGCATGAGCATTCTCATCTAGAGATACTGTCCCAGGGCACGAAATAAAAAGAGTGGGAATGTAGACATATCTTCCATCAAATTTCCCCCCCTACGCACAATACTGAATTGTATCACCAGAGTGGAAAGAGCCTAGGCATTGCATGAGGAAACAAAATCGCAGTTCCAATATGCGGTGGATTGCTTGGCACCAACGATGTTCAACTGGTGTGAGGGGTTCTTGGCTAACATGAAGATCCAGCGAACCAAATGCAAGACAGAGAGACTGAAATAGTTTGGGTACGAGTCAATTCTGGTGACCTTATTTCTGGAGAGAGTACCCCTATTCCAATATCAGTAGTTAGAGATCCATGATCTAATCCCGAGGGCTTCGAGGTTGATGCGATGGTGCGACATAATTCTAAGATAGGGAGGATAGAAACAAATGGATTTCCCCACAACCTTCTTCAGTTGGCTGCGACATCAACTGATTGTAGTTGTGGACTACCTCTATGTTGACATCAACTTCAGAGGAGATCCGGATCTTCCGATCCCACTAGAAACATTGTGGACCGATGCAGGTAATTTTTTTTTTTAAGCATTTTTACTTTTTAAATGTTTTTGTTATATGTTCTCACACTTAAACTTGGGATTTTTTTACATATATGGGTCCACAGAGACCTCCCGGCATGTCCCCGATTGCATGACAGGTAGCCTATACAATAGAGGATGTTGCTTATGAGGAGGGGGCAGACACGTTAGGTGAGCTGGAGTGGAACCTAGTCGTCCTCATGCGAGGCATCCTAGAGTATCCCACATTTGATGATATCCCACTGTGTTTTCAAAGATACAATGTCGGAGTTCTGGGAAGAATACATCGATTACTCTGGCTAGTAATTTAAGCAGTCAATTGCTACCATGAGCACGATGTGGGAAAATAACAGTCCTATTTATACATTTTTGTACTGATGTAGGGTCGAAGATCCATTTTTGTAACAGAACCCATATTTTTTGAGCTTTTGGATGTAACACACTTATAGACTGATATATATATATACATATGCATGTTTCTATGATTACTTGTGTATCATAATGATGTGTTGATTTACATGTTGCGCAAATGTCTATATAATACATGGTTTTATAATGAATCTGTTAATGTATTTAAATTCCTTGGAATGTGTTGATATGTGATAAAGCCAAAATGCATTTATGATAATCTAACATGTAAATACATACGCAAAATTTGAGCATTTCACATAGAGTAACGCCCATTCAATTGTAACACAGTGAGTTGTCAGTCCAAATTAACAACCAAATCTCTTATCCCAAGATCAATAACGTTCGATAATAGTTCAATCACCGCACTATATTTGGCAACATTATTAGTTGTCTGACCCAGACAAATGCATTGTATATTAATCAACTCGCCATCAGGAGCAAAGAGTGCCCATGTTGCGGAAGACAGGTTCCATGTGATACGACAAGTGCCATCAACAAAACCGACGTAGTGATTCGAAGACATTTAAAAACCAAGTGGAACACAAGATAAGGAGAGGAAACATTTCTGCAAGGCAAACAATCACACCAAAAATCAACTCAAAGCACACTAATGAATAACACACTAATGTAAAAATTTATCACACTTAATATCAAGTGTAATATTTAATTAGATAGAGTTCAAGAATGAACTTAGATGATGGAATTATTTCATGATTAACCTAAATAAACCCACAGTTCTACCATTGACACCACGTGTAAGCATTACGTCAGCCAATTTTGTGAGAAGATTCACAGCAGTAGTGATGTGCCCATGCCCCCTGGCCAAGTAAGGGCTATGAAGCATGTAAATAATTCCCCCAAGGGTAAATGACCAAACAGTAAGAACAAGGTTGAAGGGATTTGACGGGTCATGCTTTTTGAAGAAAGCAGTGTAAATATCGAGCTCATGGGGAGAATAAGAAACTTGAAAAAAGACATTCTTGAAAACAATAGAGATGTATAACGGAATGCTCAGAGTGCTATTTCCCATGTTTCCCTCAGACAACACTTCATGTATCAAACTCGGATTCTAAAGTGGGTTAGTCGGTACCGAAAAAGCATGGGAGCCTAGATAGGCAGAGATGTCACCTGGGATTGGGAGAAATGAGGAATGATGATGTCCATCATCCCATGGATTTTCTCCAAGAGACATGACCTCCACAATACTCTCATTAGTGGGGAAAGTCTCATTCAAGGGATCATCAGAGTCCCAAGAATCAAACCAAGGAGACTGCACATAAGTGTCTAGGGATGTTGTGTAACCAGCTCCAAAAAAAGAGAAGAAAAGAGATATCAACGCCTTAGAAATGAGCCACTTCGAGGGGGAAACCTCCAATACATTACATAAATGAACAATTCTTGGATGATACAAATGAACAAAACCTCCTTCTATATATGGGAGTCCATGGGGCCACAATATAATCCTAGTGGGGCCACAATGTAATCCTAGCCGACCTAACAATAATAATGTAAGGGCACAATAATAACAATATGGGGGTTACAGGGGTACAACAATAACAATAAGTGGGGCTACACTAACATAATAAGGGACTACACTATTAATATAGGGACTTAACAAGGGATGGAACCAAATGACTATTGGTCTCGTATGTAGCCTCGGACGCTGTGAAGATATCTTGATACATCTGCTCAACTAGGAAAAGAGGCATAAAGTCACTACAACTCTTGATCTGGTCAGGATTGGGAACAATTCATGGATCATGACTAGTCGAAATTATATTGATGGAGGTGACATTTAGAGACGGAAGCGGAAAAAATCCCATAAGAGACCAGTCTTTGAAAAGACCTGGCCCAATGTTCTCATAAGGAGTAACAACCTTCCCAACATATGGAATGTTGCTTGCTGAAGACTCAGAGGGGAAGAAACCCAACTGATCCACAGTCACTATCTTCCCTTTATGAGGGAAACAGAGGAGACAAAAGAGGGTGGAGACCACAAAAACCATATCATTTGTCCAACTACGTCCAAGAAGGAGATTGTAGTTCAAGTTGGCATCTAGCACTTCAACTTCCATGTTCACCGTTTTCCCCTCCAACAGGATGGGCAATGCCTTGATAATTCCATACAACCGAGAACCTCGACCATCAAAAGGTTATAAGGTATTCGGGGACTGACTCAATGGGAGAGAGTCGATGGATTTCCAACATGTGACAAACAAGATGTAGGTCGAAGTGCCTTCATCAACGACACTTCGATGAATATTATTTCCCATAATGGTAACTTGAATAAAAGAATCTATCTGGCATGGGAGGCGAGGAACGAAATTCTTGGGATAAAAAATAACTAAATTGGAGTCTGAAGGATCAATCCCTCTAATGGCAGTGAGTAGTGCCTTCCGTTGTGATGAGAAAAACTGAAGGACCTCCAAATTTGACATCGCCGAAGGCGCCTGTGCCAGATCTTCTACAATATTGTAGTGTTGTGCTTCTCCGACATTCAGATTGTAAGGTGATTTACGAAAAACATCTTTTGGGGTTGGTCAAATGATGGAGTCACTAGTCGGTATATCGATTTGGAGAGGTAGGAGGTGTGGAAGAGGAAGTGTGTAATATTCCAAATTAGGGAAAATCTACAATGTTAGGAATATCTCACAATATTCCCAAATTGGAGACCTAGAAATATGCAAATACAATAATGGAGTAGTAGTGACACTCAAATCATAGAAATGTGAGAAATATCCATAGCCATCTTATTAAGTAATAGCAGCAACAAATGAATACAAGATCTTGAGGAAAATGTGATTCAAGATAATCAATGCTCAACCTCAAGAGACAAGTACATAAATCATGAAAAAACCCTTCTATACAAGTGTTCCCAAGCTATGACTGCGCAGTTTTATAAGAGAAACTACATGCTAACATATGTAAAATACATGGATATACAAATATATGGCCCATACAACATTGGGAGTGAAGATCTCAGCCCCCAAAGCCTACCTCTTGTCAATCTGGGAAGGATTGGCTATAAAATGCAAAATCTACAAAATGTCGGAGTTGCTGGGTAGCAGCTGCAACTCAAGAAATAGAACTGGATGGAGATGGTTGTAGAAGATTACCAAACTAAATATTCCTCCTCCAATGGATCTTCCAAGTGAAAGGCTGATCCCTCACCAAAGATCTCACCCTACAAACAATCTGCAAGAGCCCCACTGCAATTGCTCACTAAAAATAATGCAGTCACTGGATGAAACTGCGTTGTATGGGCAAGGGAATGAGTTGGCTTGATGCCAAATTCTGTAATGAGTTTTGAAACATTCTTCACTAACTTCCAAATGGAATGGAGACTCCCTCCTTTGAAAATTAGCTCTGGAAATGATGTTGAGGTCCTCCACTACAACACCCTACAACACAACGTTACACTTGAGTAGAAATAATGTTGTAGCTGGAGGAGGTGGCTTGGCCTTGAGCCTGAATGTGGAGAATGAAGTACAAGATCCTTCAAGAGGCCTCTCTTGGAAGGATAAGGATTCCTAAGCAGGAGATCCTTGTGATAAGTAGCATTGCAACTCAGCTAAACAGCTGAAGATTGCACAAAGTCTGAATATACCATAAAATCAATAATACTTGACATCCATAACAATGGCTGCCTTGCCCTCCTTTTAAACAAGTGAAAGCACTCTCTCCATGGGTCCCACTCCTTTTTTGGTTTCCTCCATGAAATAACCCTCTTCCCATTCATACTGTGATGTTTCTCTAAGTGTTCTCCACCTCTTATCCCAATGCTATTGACTTGGTCAAACTTGACTTTGTCCACTTGCAAATGTCCCTGTTCACACATGAGGGTGTAAAAACCAGCTCCAATGGTGATCCCCTTTCATACTATGAGGGATTTTATTGAGATTTTCATTATGCATGGGCCTCTTTACCCATTTATTCTCCTCCTAGGTGAAATCAGCAAAAATTAATATTCGAATTTATTGTAGGAAAAGTTTGGAATATTACAGTCCTCCCCTCCCAAATTTTTCTTTTCCTCAAGCAACTGCAAGGATAGAACTGGAAAGCCTCCTCTCAAGGCATGGATTCTATGATATGTTGAGGAACATATTCCTCATGTAGATCCTCCATCCCCCAAGCAATCATCTATGCAAAATGAGTTACCTCCCAACATGGCAACTCCCAAAAGACATCTTCCACCTCTAGCTCCGGTAATGTAGATGGGTTGAAAATCTGATCTTGGTAGACAAAATAGCCTACCCCATGTTGTCCTCCTCTCCACTTACGATAAGTGTAGAGTGTATGCTGATCCTGGGCTGCAATGGTATTGCCCTCAAATGGCAAGATGGAGATTAGACCTCTAAGAATCTCTTCTCCAACGTTATGAAACATGTTGGCCCAAATCATCTCATATGTGATGAGTTGGACGTCATCATAATATGGCATCACATTCCTCATATGGCTCACCTCATAAGGAAACAAATGTGTTGCTGTAGTGGCCATACCATCTCCCATGCTCCCTTTAGAACATGTAGTGCAAAGAGTGTGGGAGTTCTCCCCCTCCAAGGACACATTCACCCAATGTGTCTCTCCTCCAATCATGCTCCCGAGAAAAGCTTTAGCAATATCAACCAAGGGAACCACAAGGAGAATCATGATGGCTGCCATGTGAAGTAAGGGAGAAGGACAATGGTCCCTCAAATGTAGCCAGCGTAGTTTGACTCTCAACTGCCATAGAAAATGAAATGATGGGTGGCCTCCCCACCATTTTCTTGCTGCCCCAATCTCCTGGAGAAAGTGTATGATGTAATGTGAAATGTGAGTATGTTCTCCATAACAAATATCCTCCCCATATCCTCTTATGGAGTGATCATCCATAATGGCCTTATGTAGACCATAAAATCTAGAAGGAAGAATATTCCTTCTTTGAGCAAATCCCTGCACATATATGGTTAA